>JAOWBP010004015.1:17178248-17206849 GCA_028571105.1 Tragopan temminckii
AAAAAAAAAAAAAAAAAAAAAAAAAAAGCAGCTTCTTAATTTCCTCTCTCTATATTTTAATGAAACATTTTATCTTGCTTATAAATCATGTCTTTTGCCAGGTGATGTTTTCTCAGTGAGATCTATCTGGGGTAGTTACTGAGTTGAGGGGAGGGAATCAGCTTAGTCTCTGTAAAAGTGTCTTGTAATGTGTCCATTAAATGGTTGTGACATGTCTCACTGTCTATATTAAGGAGGAGTTTGTCTAGGCAGACAGTGTGGAGCTGTCCAGAGAGGCACTCTGCAGGTTGCCTCTGGGAGCCAATGAAGCTATCTGAAGCTCTCTGGTGATGCTGATGGTTCTATAGCAGTTTTAGAGAAGCTCCTGTCTGAAATTGGGTCTCCCTGTGCTAACCTCTGAAGAGCTGTGATGGAGATCACAGCCTCAGTGCCAAGTATTAACACACCAGACAGAGGTAGATTAGAAGACTGAAAGGATTAGTGAAAAAGTGCAGTCCGTGCAGGCAGAGCTCTATTCCAGCAGTGAGATCAGATGTCAGGACTTCAGTGCTGCCGTCCTCACTCAACCAGAAATCCTTTTGTACTTCTGGGTCAGCTGTTCTAGCTTAAAACAGTGATAGGTTATTAAACACTGAATTGGATTTATCTAGTATTTATTTTCCGTCTTCCAGTGGAGTAAGAGCTCCCTGGGACAGTGTCAGCTCTGTGCCACTCATGCTGGATTTGCTGGAAGCTTTGCTCCTGAGAAAAAGAAGAATCTGCCCAACACTGTCCCATTGGATGAAGTCAGGAGATCTCAGTTCACTTTTCAGCCTGACAGCAGATTCTCCCGTGACCTTGGATAAGCTGTTGACCTCCTTTCTTTCTCAACTTACCATCTGCAAAGTGGGAATGACCGTATTTCCCTCACTGATGAGTCACAGTCCTGTGCTCAGGTATTATCCTAAACTGTAAGACAGTAAGACAGATCTGTGATTTATTCTTGGACTGCCTCAAGTAAACAGAGTCTCCCAAGTGTAAGTTAAACGTGTTGTCTCTACCACAGTCCTATTTTGAGGACTATCTGGATTAGGGAGGACAAGTAAAAGGGATTTTTTAAAATGATGTCTATGCTGCAAGTCAGATTAAGTGCTTTGAAGTTGCATAAGTTCATCCTCTGCTGATGCTGGACAGAAAGACTCAGATTATTTGGCTTTGAAGAACATCAGAAAGTGGCTTCTTCCCCTCCCTTCTCTGTTAACCACTGTAATATTTCTTATTTCCCATGGGGAGAATTGAACTTCTAATACAGGCTAGCCCTGGAGCACCTTGAAGTGCATCTCTAATAGGGCCAGAGGGATTTTCTAGTATATAGTGCATAACCAGAAATGCTTCCCTTATGGATAGATTCCTTGACACACCCTAGGCTGAGGGCAGAAAGCTGTGGTTTTCCTTCAGCTTCAGGAGACTGTGCTAACCTTCTTCTGCAAATCACCAGTGGAAATACTTGGTTCTTGTCACCAGTGCTGTTGTAATGGTGAATGGGAAGTACAAGTTGTTGACCACTGAGCAGGTAGAAACCAGGCAGAAGGACAGCAAGTTGCCCTTATGCACCACTTTCCTTGAATATTAATTTTAACCTTAAAATGCATTCTGTCTTTGGCCTCCAGATTGAATGAGAGATGCAAAGCCCTGCACCTTGGCCTGAGGACATAGCAGAGCACAGGCAAGGCTGCTGCAGCCTTTGGGGAGCAGACAGAAATGAAAGCCACTTGTGTCTCCTCCTCCACACTCCTGTCCCCATGGACCAAGCCCTCCAGCTCCTTCAGGGGGCCCCTGACATTCCTCTATATGTGAGGAGCTGTGCCAGCAGCTTTACCTGTTTGCTTGTTTACAGCTCCCTGCTCAGACCTGATGTCTGCTCTCTCCTTTCAGCTCATCAGCAGACAGAGGCCTCAGGGTTTTGGTTGGGTGCCATCAGACTCCTGCTTGCTCTGGCTGTGGTGTTCTTCCCCAGACAATGACTTCAGTAGCCTCCAGGCATCCCAGATCCTCCTAACAAACATCTCTCCTAACTGCCTTATTAACTGATTACTGTAGTAAGATAATAATTAACACCCTCACTTGTGTCTTAGCTCAGCCAAAAATATTCTCAAGTGGACTAAAAATGCATAAAACGAATAAATGATTTATGTTTACTATTTTAATGGAGCTACTTATTAGCAACACTCCAGTACAGAGCACCATAAAGCAATCCTGATTTTGTTACAGATTTAGAATGCGGTAATGAAATGCTGCAAGGAATAAAATGGGGGAAATGCGCACTGAGCCAAATTCTGCTCTCAGTTGTATTTAAAGATCTTGCTGAGCTGAAACCCAGAGAAGATGTGGCCAGAAAAGCCTTGAAATGGAAAGAAACCTCTGTCATCTACTCATTCCAGCTTATCAATTCAGAACCTGTCCCAGCCAAGACAGGGGTGCCTACCCTGTAAGTAAACACACAGAAAAGGCAAGTGTAGGACGTGTATATCTGCAGCAGATCAGAAGGGCTGTGCTTACACACGCTCTGTGCACTGCTGACTGTACAAGGCATGAGGCAGCGGGCAATTCGGCCTCAGCGGAGGATGAGGGAAGCTGTGCTGAGCTTTTCCACTCATGTTTTCCTGGGTGCTCCTTTACAAGCATGGCAGGGCCACAAAACCTAAAAATGAGAAGCACTTCTGTATGAAATTCACTCTGGCAATTGTCAGGAGAAGTCTTGAAATGAAAACTCTTAACTCTCCTCTGCCTTGCCTGATGTAATGACTCAGGGCTCCAAACTCCAAAGCTTTGACCAATGCCACTTTCTGGGCTTAATTCCCAAGGCTGTGTTTTGGGGACTGTTCACCTGTTGGCACAAGGATGAGCAAAATGTTTGGGCAGACCTCTTCCATCTCAGGCTGACTTTCTGATTCTTTGTATGAGCTTCTCCCCACATTAAAACAAATCAGTGCCGACCACGTACCGCTGGATGTGATGGCAGGTGGGGTGGTGTCCCAGCTCTGCTCAGGGAAGGTATCCATGCAGGCATAAATCCAGCTTGAGTTTTTATCCTGAGATATATATTTAATATTTAGGATATTTCTTTTCACATGCAGACTATCCAGTGAATTCTACTAGTGAAGTTCTGCACATATCTTTACATACCTGTATCAAATCATTACTCCCTAGGAATGCTAGAGAATTTTCCAAACTACCTTTTCTTTTCATTGATGTGTGAATGTCCACTTCCTGTGGGTAGCAGCATTTCTTAGGCAGTCCTATCAGTCAGTCACATACAAGCTGAGGGCTCCAAAGCTGCACTTGTCATGAAGAAATACAGTATTTAAAGATAACTACCATTCCACCCCCTCTGATGTGTCTTAAAATGAAGTATTGCTCTATTTTTTAAAAAAATTTCCAGATGTAAAAAAGACTCTGCTTCAGGGCAGAGACTGTCTAAAAGCTTGTGCTAATAAATCTATGCAAGTTTAGTAGTGCTTAATACATATTCTGCTTCAAGTGCTTTTTAAATGTATTATCACCTTTAAGTAAATACAGTGAAAGACTGCCAAATGCCTGGATGCTCTTCTTGGTAAATTTATGCATTTCTATCATTAATGCAATGAAATGTTTAAACCTTCATTGAATTTTGCTAACTGATTTGCAGTTTGAATGGTAGTAATTTTATGCATCTATCAATTACCATTTAAATAGCTGCTATAATATTTCTGGTTAGGCAGGCAAAGCACACTCGCCAAGATACTCTTCATCTAAATTAGATTTGGTATGAAGTATTCTAGTAATCACAAAGCAGAGGACGCATCCAAGGCATGAAGAGTTCAGAGCTGCTCGTTCCTGCTAAGAAGCAATGTCGAGCCTAGCAAAAATATGTTTGGGGGGTGGTCTCAGGTTCTGGGTCTAATGGACAAGTCCTTTTGTAGTGCACACAGTTTGTGATGCAAGAGGGTCGCGAGGCTGCCTTATCCATTATTATTTATCAGTACCTTATGCCTTACTGTTGTTACCAGTCTTTGTCTAGTCGGGCAGATGTGCAAGCTTCATGTGGGTTATGATTACGTAGCTGAGAAATTTACCTACAAAATGACAGGGGGTATAAGGATCAGTAGCTTAACACTATTGTCATCTCCAATAGATGTCAATACGCAGCAGACTGTGTTGACAGCTGATTTAAAATCAAACCCTACCTGTTTAGGAGCCAACTTCAAGGTAGACATTATAGAAAATTGATTTTAAAAGAACTGTATATTGTCTTTGTAACTTTATGCTAATTTTACAAAAGGCTTCTGGCAACATATTAAAATACATGTTGTGAACAGTCTCTAATTTATAAGCAAGCTGATCTACCTTCCTGCATGATAATTTTTCTTGAGTTTTGACTGAAAGGAAAGACATGCAGTGATCCTGTGTATTTTTCTGCCTGTTTTCCTCAAGGAGAAGTTCACAAGCAAGTGAAGAATGAATCGAGTGCCTCATTTGAAGATACAGAAAAGCATTTTTCCATTCCTACTTGGATTTAGTTTTAAAGTGCCTAATAAGAAGGCGGTGATTGCTTCATTAGCATGCTCTGAACTGAGTGCATAACATAGTTATATATTTCAGTTCTAATTAGGACATTTAATTGATTTGTTTTAAGTAAATTAACAGACATCAGGGAAAAAAAGATTTATGGCAGATTTTGAAATATTTTCCACATAACCAGCTGGGTTCAACTGAACAGAAATATCTGTCTAATTTCTGGATAATGTTATGAAGATCAAAAACATTATTATTGGGAAACTGTTATGAAATAATCTTGCATTTCATCAGCTCTGTCCATTATAGGACAAAAATTTAGCAGCAGATTTTCATAGATTTCTCATGACATGGGTATGGATGCCTCTGGGGAGAGAGAAAGTGTGGGATAGGAATAACTCAGAGATGTTGCCATAAGAAAGAGAGTTAAGATGCAGATTTACTTTTATCAGATTGGTCAATCTGTAACTCGGTTACCCACGTAGACAAATACAAACAATATTTAGAAACCATCTTCTTCCTACTTTTTTGTCCCTGTCTTCCCTCAGATTATTTCTGTAGTTTTGTAACCTGGCTCTAGTTCTTTCTGACTTGGATTTATGCTAACGATATGGCATTTCACTTCTAGTTTTTAGCATGGAAACAGAAATGCTGATACAGCAGGAGAGAAGCTCTACAGCAGTGTAGCTGCTGGAGACTCAGTGGTGGTGTTACAATACATCTTCCATCATTTTTTTTATCGAGCCTTTTGCCTTGGAGGAGAGGGAGTACATCCAAAGGAGAGCTTTAGAAGGTCTGTTGAATTCCACATGCAGTGTTTGCATCCAGATAGATACTTCAGCTACCTGGGCTGCATGATCCATAAGACCCACAAGAGCTGCCAAAACCAGCAGCTTGGCCCTAGGGTGGACAAGGCTGCATTCTCTGTCCCAGAAAACTATTTAGATCATTGAGTTTCTTTGTGAAACGTACAGTTTGTCTCATCAATTCTGTTTGCATGGATCATACAATACTTTGCCTCGCTGATTTCTGTATGCTCCTGTTGCAAAAACAGAGAAGAGCTTCAGAATCAGACCCATGCAAATGGTCCAGAGAACAAATGCTGCAAATAAGTGTGCAGACAAAACATGCCTTGGAGGCAATGGTGGTTTGCTGCTCATGCATATCTGTAGTAGCTGACTGTAAGGAGTAGTTTAGAAACCTCTGGTGTGAGAATGAAGTGGAGCTGCTGAAAGTGCTGTGGTTCCTAAATTTATTCTGCTCTTACATTTACAAGAATACATGGAAATGAGTGTGTAGCTAAATGCACAAGGAATGCACAGAAAGAAAACCTGAAGGAAAAGCAGTAGTTGGGCAGCCTTCTGGTAAAACCCGCTCTAGTTTTTAGGAACAGCTCATAATCCACTGTTTACAAACAGCAGTAACATAAATGTACAGCAGAAATGACTCATAGTGAGACAAAACCAGAAAAATGAAAGCAAAGTCCCCAAATTGCCACTACATTCTGACACAGGGCACTAAAAATAGGCAAATTCAGAATGAAAGTACAGCACAGTGCACAGCTTCCCTCCTCCAATGCGTGGGGCAGGGCCTGGGGCTGAGCTGCACTGAGTGTGTGGGGGGCAGATTTTTCTCTGAAATGTTTTCCTCTGAAATATGGTTTCATTTGAACTAAAAATTTCCTCAGGAACTTGTCAGAAGCAATTAAATTTCATTCAGATACCTTCAGGCAAAGAGATCTTCTGATAACGTCGATCAGTTCATGTCAATATTTTCATTCATATTTGCATCTTTCTTGGTTCCTTCAAGGAGTGTTAAGAATTAAGTTTGGAAATCAGGGTGAGATGAACCCTTTTGATCCAATAGAAATAATTCAGTTGACACATAATGCCTGTCTATTTTTAATGTCTCTGTGTGGGAAAAACAAAACAAAGCAAAACAAAAATTCTTGCAATCCTGATAGTACAGACTCAAATCCTATGGAAAAATATTAGTTTTAATGGAAAATCTTGAAATGCACGCTTTGTTTTCTAGAAACGATTTTGTGCTAATTGTGTTAGCGTGGAGAGTGTTGGTTGGGTTATGGTTCTGTATAGGAATGTAAATGAGGTTTGAAACAAGAGCTTCTTGTGAAGCAGGAATATGAGGTTATTCCTAGCGAAAAGAAAGAGCGGAGTTCCTAAATATCCTTTATAATACAACGTGTTCTGAACTCCATAGTCAAACCATATGAAAGGCATGGGGGTCATGCAGAGAAAACTTGTACACGTGCTGTTGATTTGCACGTGGGCTGTGAGGCTTTATTTTGCTTTGCTGTGAAGTGACAGCTCGACATTTAGAATTTGGCAAGCTGGGGAGGGAGCAAGGGTGTGCCCCTGGCTGGGCAGGGCCAGCAGCTGCATCGCTGGGATGCAGAACTGGGAAAATGAGGAGACAAAAACTGCTGTTGCTTCTCGCTCTCTCCCATCCCACCAGGATAGACTGTTGGCTGTCTCATGCTTGCTGTTATGAATCCAATCCCCATTCAGGTCTGTAAGGTCAATTCCGTTGGTTTTATTACTAAGATATTGTATGCTTCTGTAGAAAAAAATACAGCAAAACTGGGAAGAACTTATATATTCAGATCAGCAACACATCAAGCTCATTCCTAGCAAGGAAAGTGTTGGTCCATTTTACTATTCTTTTATCAATTAGTTGCCAAAATTCATAGTTTCTGAAATATTGAAGACATTGAGTATCTCTAGTGTAACACTCTTGTAAAGACTCTTTCTGAAAGGAAGCATATGTAGTTAGCTGCTTGTTTCTTTGCACTCTAGGAAATCCAAACTTTGTGCTTTGGTACCACATTGCAGCAGGAAGTGAAGAGGTTTAGAAATGGAAAGTGAAAGCACCTCTGCCCAATTTGCCTCCCCTTTGGGCAAGCGGGCATACAAATGCAAATTTCAAAAGCACAAATAGCAATCAGATCTTCCCTTTCCACTGTTAATGGGTGCAGATTCCACAGCCGGAGAGTAAAATTAAAGATAGTCCTGTGTGAGCTTTTAAGCATTTGAAGTTATACTCTTTTCTGTTTTTATTGTAGGAAACCAATGATCTGTTTATTGTAAGGCAGAAACACTGTCAAATGAAGTGTCTTTAAATTGGAAAAGGTTAAATCTCATATGAATAGACTACATCTGAGTAGCATGATATTGAGCTTTTTCTGCGTGCCGTTACTAAGTTTCTGAAATCTAAAGAGGAGTTGGTATGAGAGTACCAGCATCAGTAGTAAATTATTTTAGGCTTTGAGCAATAAATGCACGTGTGAATAGTGTCAGAAAAGCCTGTGAACCTGGCTGAAGTGAGTTTGCAATTATGAAGAAACTGCAGCCAATTGTAGCTTCAGTGGTGGCTCACCAGTCTGCATCCTGCTGAGGACCAGGTCTCTATACTTCCCTGAGAGCATGAGGATTTGTCCAAACCACAGAAGAAACAATGCAGGTAGCAGAAGCAAAGTGTATGGATACAGTACCAGAGAGCCAGTCTGCACCCTGTACCAAGGCATGGTAGTAGCACTATGAAAACATATCACCAGAGTGGCCAGGAGAGTGAGGAGTGTCCTGCAAAGATGTGGTGTGTTGGATATTGCTGATGCATGGCTCAAGAGGGATGTGATGAGGACACGTGGGAGAAGAGGCAGCAAACTTGGGCTGAAGTCACATTGAGTATCTGCTGCGAGAGTATAATGAGAGCCTTTAGTCTGTCTAGTCCGAAAGATGAGATCATTTTACCTCTGTTAGCTGGCGCAAGAGCAGCATGTTCTTTAGATGATGTGATATACGTGAACATTGGATTCCACTGGTTGTGGAAAGCAAACTTTGAGTTGAGCTTTGCGGGCTTTTAATGGCAAATATGAGTGTATTATCACCCCTGCTAGAGAGACATTAAAGCTAAATCTATTGCCAAAAAACTCTGGGATTAGAAATCTATCCAACAGGTAGCGTACTAATTGCTGACTCTTGCAATGTTACCCTTTAATTCTTCCTGCCCCACAGAAACTTTTTATTTGTATCAAGCTCTTGGCTCTGGTGTTTCAGAATGGAAAGGTGCTTGTCCACAAGTAAACCTGGCTGAGGAAACTCACTTTCTGAGTTCTTTGGATAGAGGCATTTTTCATTTTTCAGAGGAACTCTATGGTGATATTTTCAGAAAGATTCCAATAGCACCTGGCACAAGGGTAACTGGAAAATGCTTAACATCTTATTAGCTCTGCTTATTTCCAGGGAAATGTTGAGTCTCCCTTTTATTGTAATAAATGTGGCAAAATAAAATGGTCTGCTTTCAAGCTCTTCCTGAATGCATTAAGTGCTGCTTTGTAAGTTAATCACATCAAATAATAATATCAAATATTTCAAACTGAGGAAAAAAGTATATTTCTGGAGAATAGTAAGAGATGACAGAAAAGCGCGAATATTTTCATTGGAAAGAATGTTATTAATAACCCGTATTCTTCCAAGAAATGTCACATTTCAATGCCTGCTGTCTTTTTGTTGTCAGAATCAGTGCAGTAGTCAGCGTGGGTTAAGCTTCCTAACTAAAGTATAATGTGTAATTAAGCTAAGAAATGCAGTCGGAGACTCCGATTTATGTTTAGAGATAGATGGGATCTGCACCAGAGGAAAAAGCACTTTACGTAAGGCTGGCTCAAGAAGTATTTTGCTTTTAGCATAAACACTCTCCTGGTTAGTCTTCTGTGTAGCTTCCTAATCTCATTTAATTCAATTTGCTTTCCTCCCGTGGCTAGCTATAGCACCTCTTGCACCAGCTTTAAGGGCTGTAAATCCTGCACTCACAATCAGCTACTACTTTCCCTGGGGGCTCGAGGGAAAACTCAGATCTTAGAGCATGTGAAATGGGGTGCTTTGACCTGCGCCGAAGAGTTAATCTGCTGAAAACTGAAGCACGGCCTCAGCTGAGCTCTGTGCTCAGTTGTGGTGTTGAGCCAGGGAAGGCCCAAGCCAGCGAGCATATTCTGGCATCTGCTCCTGGAGGTTACAAGAACCTTATGTATCATTTTATGTATTTTCTTTTCATGTGTATATAATCAATTCCAGTGGCGAGGCTTGTGTTTTGGTTTATACAGCCAAGCCAGGCAATTGACTTGGCTCCATTTTCAAACCCCTTGGCTTGCTAAATGTCAGAGCCTGAGTAGGGCTTCTCTTTGTACTCCAATCTCATACAATTGGCCTGAGCTATGTGTGTTCCCTGGGAGCACATGCGCAGCTCTGAATACAAATCAAACTTCATTAGGAGCCAAACAGAGAGGTCAGCAAAGCAAACATTTTGGTCTCCCCCGACTACCTTTTCTGCATGCTGGCACAGCTTTGTGAGGCCCGAGTTTGACAAGTCTTCTAGGTCCCACATGCCAAGAATTGAAGATGAAGCAAAGTAATAATACTAACAGTGTAAATGCATCGGCGGTCTCTGTAAAAGTTCCTCAGTGACTCACTGGAATCTTGCAGTTCTGCATCTGAGGGAAGCTATAAATCCTCTGGAAGAAGGAGGCAGTAGAAAGATTTTTGTGATGGTTTCCTCAGTGTTGATTTTCTCAGATCTCCATAAATAAGTGACAGAGAGTACAGACTGCAGCAAACAAAAGTGGATGGCTCACCACAAGATGTTTTAATTTCTGCTAAACCCCAGGGATCTGCAAGGTAGAGAACAAAAGAATGTTAGGAGCACAAATATTCGCTTTAGATAAGTCTTATAGGCTTTAGTCTAGGAGACTAACAGATGCAATTTTGCAATAGCTTTATTGGAGCATGGTCAGAGATGCTATTCCAGTTGTGGCTGATCCGAGTCAAGAAACTGTCACTCTCAAGATGAGCTAGTTGAAAAAAAAAAATAAGCCCAAACAATAAACCTACTTAAAATTGTTGAAGCTAAGCTGGATCGCTCTGATTGAGCCAGATTTGGGAGTGTCTGCACATGCAGTTATTTGGCTCATTGAGAAGGGTGGTAACCCCTAATGGGGGGCAGTGGATAAATAGCTGTGGGCAGGCTGGAGGTGGTAACCTCTTAACCTGGCTCAGCTGTGGCTGGAACAACACATGGGGCTGTGTCTGAAGTTACACAATACGGGGGTTTCTTAATAGACCAATTCTTAGATCGAAGAGTAAGCTGCTGTCCAAGTTCACAATGGGATGTGCTGCATCCCAAAATGTATGCATAAATATACATCCCACAAACGTGTGTGCTAAGTGAACACTGAGTACTTAACAGCACCAGCACATAATACTGGCTCCAATTCCTCCTGTAGCCATCGTGGTTGGAGCACAGTATGTTCCAAACAGCACATTTTGCTGCATGAGTCTCAGCTGTAGATCTCCAGAGCGAGGCTTCTATTAAATGCATCTGTACTTGTGTGTCTTTGGTCTGTATCAGATTCTCCTTAGGTTACTTAAACTGCTTCCAGACCATATTCCAGACCAGACATTCTTAACCCTCTCCTCGCCTTTGATGCATCAATCAGGACATGCTGCTTGTTTCAGGCCAATACTGCACCAAGCACTGCTTTGCCTTGCAGGAAGAGAGATTAATTAGTTAAGCGTGAAGTGCACAAGCTGAAAAGAAGGCTTCTTCACAAGCCCCTCTGAATCCAAGGAGGAATGGAGGGCTGGGTTTTGCTGAAAGGTCAGGGTGAGCTCATGCCGGCAGGAGGACAGCAGTTTGGGCTGGGTGCTGACTGGGTGGAGGGAGCTGCCTCGAGCATTCCAGGGCTGAACTGGCGAGAGGCTGTGCGGAGGAGTGTGGAGGGAAGAGCCCAACCACACCAAAACCAGAAGGGGGGTGGGAGGGGAGAACTGGATCTGAGGGCTCCAAGCATTGGGTAGGTTCACATTCGATGCAAGGACGTGGAAAGATGTGGCTTACCACTGTTAATACCTTTGTTTCATTTTTTCTCTGGAGCATCTAAAAAGCTATGAAAGCAAAATGAAGAGACCAACTGTATGCTTTATCATGAGGTTTATCCTCAGGCTTTTTGTCCTGTACAAGCTCAATCCCCACTCCACCACAAGACCACAATGCCTGTGATTATGTGGATCAAGGAAACCCTGTATCAGTCAGCCTTAGGATGTCTTCTGCAGTTCTGTGTCATAGGAAGAGGATGTCTTCTGCAGTTCTGTGTCATAGGAAGACTTGCTGCCAGGCCCTGGGCTCACCCCATGAGGAAAGAAGCCCCAAAGCACTGGGATGTTACATTCAGGTACAGCCTCTGGTACCATATCCTGAGCTTTGTGGGTCTCCAAAATCTGCAAGTTTTGGAGTCTGTCCAGTCTTAAAAACATACAACTCCTCCATGGTGAAGTCTTTTCTTTGTTACATTTTTCCCATACTCCCCTGTTTAGGAAAGAAAGGTCTGTTCATGAAAAAATACTTGGCAAACTTCAAATTTCTTTGTTTAATGGTGTGAGCCTCCATGGCTCCAGTTACCTTTTTGATGTGGATGTGTAACACTGCTGGGATAGGTCTCTTGGGACAGGTGAAAAGCTGTATATTTACTTAAGGTTTATGGGGTGAAGTGTATGCCTTTAGGTTAACAGGGTTCAGTCAGGTGTTGCTGAAAGCGCTGGATGCCCTGTGGGAGATGTTACTCTTCCCACCCATGAGTGGACAGCCCACAGCGGCTTGCAGCTCACCCATCTCTGGTGTCAGACCTGGCTCTCAGATCTAAATGAGATTTGCAGTGATGCTCAGAAAGACTTGCATCCTTCCAACCTGCTGTACTACCAGACTTCTTAGGCACTGGTGCACCAGGCAGGGTCATGTGCCAGAGCCTGCAGGACTGAATGCCTGAGGCCTTGCTTAGGAGCTGCAAAGCCTGTCAGTCCTATTGAGAAAGGATTATTTCCTTAAGTATTCAGTTCTTGTGAAAGCAAGAGAGAAAGCTATCACCCAGGTGGGAACTGATATGGGATGGGTTTGCAGACCCCGAAAGGGAGCAGGGCTTTTCATGTATTGTTTCTGAAGGCTGGCTGTGTATTTAGACCTGTATGGAGATAAGAAACAGCATTGTGCAAAGCTTGTATGATTTTCCAAACTGAAAGGCAGAGGTGCAGACTTGATATTTTCCCTTCCAAAAATGAAGAAAATAATCATCTTTAGTGGTAAAAATACAATTTTATAGGATCAGATAGTCACCGGAATTACTTCAGAAGAGCACAAAGACAAAGCCTTTGCGTGGCGGAGAGAGAAAACTCTCAGGATAAAGCAGAGTTTCTTTTCTCTGCAGGGTGTCAGATGTGTGTAGCTCTTGGCGTAAGTTTTCTAAGTGACCTTAGCCTAGTGATATAAATTTTAACTGAAGCTTTCAGTGATGCTGAGACTGGATGGGTGAAAACTAAAGAAACACAGTTATCCCTACCCACCTTCTCTCTGTCAGAGCTTTGCTTTCAGTGCATGCAGAGGTCTTACAGGAGGATCATTTGGCTTAGGGATATCAGACGAGTAAGAATACCTATTATGCCCATCAGTGTGTGGATCACTGCCCTTGATGCTGGGTTATGAGGCCTGAGCCTGGCCAGCCAGAAGCGTGGGCACCTCACCTGGCTGGCTGTGCTGCTAGGCCCAAAGGCTGTGTGAGCAGCCATCCCGTAATTTGGCATTCAGAAACACCATTTTGCAGACACAGGAGAACCCCTCGTTGTGCTAGTTGGCTGCTTTCCTGTGAGGAGTTGCTTTCAGTGCAAATGAAAGACTAGAAGTTTTGGGGGAGGTTGTCGAGCATGTGTTGGGGCAATGGTCAATTAATCCACCGCACAGCTCTCTCTCTGCAAGCATTTGCAGGGCATGAGGGTTTCCTATCCAATGTCATGTCTTCAAGAAATGGGTACCTTTATTTCATACCTAAAATTTAATGGTGGTTGCAGCTAATTTCACACAGCAAATCAGACTAAATACTTGAGCTGCTTCCACCTCCTGAACTCGACAGAGAATGAAAATAGTTTTTTGGCGAGTAACTTGAGAGTTCCTTGAGAGGGTTAAACGTGTCTCACCGGTGCACTCAGCTTGACAGGCCGATGCACTTTGTCTAGATGATAGATATGAAAAACTAATATCTCAGTTTTCAGAAGGGGTTCTGAAACCTAAAATCGAAACCAGATGTGCAACAAAAAAGAGCAGTGTATATTACAAAGTGTTGTGAAATAGCCCAAGGGAGGCAAGTAAGCAAAAACAGCCCTGTTCCTTAGCAACATGCAAAACAAAACAAGTAACAGCCTGGTTGGCATCTGATGGGACAGGTTTTGGTCTCTGCAATGGAAAAGAAGACTAGAGAAAGCTCAGAATCATTTTGGAATTTCTGGTGACCCGGAAACACCTTTTGATTTGACAGAATGGTTACCTGGCATCTCTCCTCCCCAAGACCTCCTCCCTGCAGATGTGTAGCAGCAAAGAAACACCAAGGCTCTGTTCTTGGCTTCCCTACCCTGCCGCGGCCCGACGTGATGTGTAACACTGATCTTCCTTGTTTCTTTGCTTTTCCTCTTACTGAAGTCAATCACAGCCATGAAAAGTGGGTGCCAAGGGAACGTAAAAGCTCGAAGTTCAAACTTACTTTGAAGACTTTGCACGATTTAAACTGCTAGCTGGGCTTTGGTTCCTCAGACGTGAAGGTGTGTCTGTCTGCACGTGGCTTGTGCCTAGAAATGGAAAGAAGTGTTCAGTGGGTAAAATTTAAATTAAATTAAAAACATAATTAATTCATTTCATAAAAGTATTTAAATCAGGTACTGGAAGTAGTGCTCCATGTCCATTCAATTTGATTTGGATTCTTAATTAAAGTACTGTCTTCTGCCAATGCCAGAAATAGGGGAGAGCTACAGTGTACATTAAAAAGCTGTGCTGCCACAACTTGATCCATGAGGAGCATGGCAAAGTCATGTCTCTAAGTGATACAGCTCTGTGGACAGACATCATGGTGGGAAAGGGCTTCTACCAGCAAACCAGTCTGGTTGATGAAAGAGCTCATTCAGCTTGGGGAACTCTGTTTGCTGGAACGAGCCGCATGTCCGCTGTAGCTGTTTGCCAAGGCAGATCTACTGATATTTCTGTCTAAACAAATTCTGAGAAAATCCTTTCTAGAGCAGGCAAGCCATGGGTTGTTCCTGTAACTAGCCTGACTCCAGAACCTACAGCTCGAAGCAAAACCACACAGTTCCATGAGATTTGTAATCAAATTGTGAGAGGCGGCAATTGTGGGGGGAAGGAGGGTGGGTGGATTCTACTTGGCTTTGTTGTTGTAGGGAGGCTGAGGCTGCCAGGCAGCCAGCTTTTTCTTTTTCTCTCTCTCTTTTTTTTTTCTTCTGTTTTTAAACAGAAAATATTTCTTTTGGAAAATGCTGTTCTGGCAGAATTAGAATTTTGGGGGAAGTTCATCTTGATGAAGTTTTCAACGGAAACGTTGATATTACTTGAGAATGAAATAGCAACTTTCATTTTGACTCCTTGCTTTAGAGTTAAGCTTTTTTTTTTCTTTTTTTTTTTGCCTCTAAAAATTAAAGATTAATAATAGAGACGGATGGTTTGACATTATGAGATAGAAATTCTTAATGAAGTAATTTTAGCGCTTTCAGCTAAAAATAACTCAGAGTTTCCATTCTGTGAAACATTTGATATTTTGCTGTTCTGTCTGATTAGCAGAAAAGCAAATATCAGCGTCATAGTCTTCTACAGGATAAAAATTCCACTGTTCTATTTTTTTACTTTTTGCCTGCCTCTAGCAAAGCCTTTAAGTCACTGGATTTGAAGCGGTACCCTCAAAAGAAGGCATGGCTTTATTAGTCTTGGGTGCAAAGCTGGAAGGGAACAAGGCTGTGTTACTGAATCGCGTTTTCTCCTGAGTCTTTCAGCAGTTCTGTAGGACGCAGGGCATCCTCAGCATCCATATCTTGTTGAAAAGGTGCAAACTAAAAAGATGCAAGCAATAAACAATGATCTCAATATATGGTATCTGAAATAGGGCCACTGTCTAATCCGGTCCTGTTTTGTGGGTACCATGGACAACATCAGGGCTCAGCTCCATTTCCACCTCAATTCTTAAATCCTTCCTCTGGTGCCTCTAAGTGGGAGGACTGGAGCATCTATCTCCCTGATGAGGAAACTTGTGAGGAACCTGAGGCTGTTCAGCCTGGAGAAGAGAAGGTTGAAAGAGGATCTGATCGATGCATATAAATATCTAAAGGGCGGAATCAAGACAGAAGTTGCAACTGAACATGAGGAAGAACTTCTTTACTGTGAGGGTGACAGCACTGGAGCAAGCTGCATGGAGAGGCTGTGGAGTCTCCTTCCCTGGAGATACTCAGAACCTGCCTGGATGATTCCCTGTGTAACCTGCTCCTGGGAATCTGCTTTAGGGTTTCTGGAAGAGGAGTCTCTGGCTCAAGCCCCTTAGTAGCAGGAATCTAAGTTAAGCTTTGGGTAGGAGTGCACTGCTCTTTGCAGACGTACCGTGATGTAGAAATCTCTTTTCTTGATGAGGAAATGCACTGTTTTCCAGTATTCCTGAATTCTGGCAAGTTGCCGACAGAGTTGTCGCTTCACATGACTTGTATTGAGCAGGTTCACTATTCTTAAACTCCAAAGTAAGGATAACAGCAGAATTTCAAAATGCAGTCCAGGTCAAATGCGGCCAGTCAGGCAGGTGCAGCTGCTGTTGCTGCATACACTCCTTTTTTAATTGTGGGCATGTTTACCATTATCAGTGCCTGAGACTCACAATGTTTAATAAATTAAAATGGTTCTTTTCAAACAGCAGAGGGTTTTACATTAGACTTACGCTGCCCAATGAAGTCCATTAGTGCCTGAATAAGTGGTAATTAGTGGGAAGAGTCACAGCCATTAGAGTACCTTAGCTCCCCCTGTCTAAATCACAATTGGCAGCTGTGGGATTTTCCAGCTTGACCAGCACCTCTGGTAGGAAGGAGGGGTCTTTACAGAGAATTAGGAAACTTCAAGGGAGAGAATAGTTTGGGGGAGATGCTGAGTCCAGCAGTCCTAGCATCTTCATATCTCCTGATTTTGGAGGTGGGAGAAAAAGTGGTATTCAAGTCTCTCTCTTTGGTATCTGATGCACTGAATTCACTGAGCCCCACTGTGTAAAATCAGCCTGCTTCTGCATGTTGGCTTCTGCATTCCCCCTAGCGAGGCTGTAAATGTCACCAGGTCTCCTCTCCAGCTGTAGTTGTGGAAGGTGGTACTTCTAAAATGGTAAGCACAAGTACGGCGTGAGCACCCCTACGTGACTTCTAAAACTCATTTTACGTGGTAGAGAAGACATGGGGATGCGTTTACGTAAGTGCTATTCTCTCATGAGGCAGTTTTGTCTAAATGGAGCACTAATATGCACGTTTTGTGTGGTGGGAATCTGCAATATTTCAACCCTGATAATGCCTGTGTAAATCAGGCAAGGGATGCTTGAAATTGTTGTGCATTGGTTGTGATCTTGCCCCTTGTGCTTTTGTGTCAAGGATTTCTTAGAATAAGAAGCTTAGATTAACCACATAATGACTAGTTTTCTATTTTGCATTTGAAAGCAGAGTATTTCTGTCCCTAAAATTCAGGTTTCAGGCGGTGGCAATCCTAGTCACTGTGTCATGCCAGTAATTGCATTCACTTCATATTGGCGAACTTCAGTATCTTTCTGACTATGGTGCCGTCATTCCTATTTCCAAGAATGATGAACACAGAACTGGACCCCATGACTCAACCTCAAATTATTTATCACTTTTAACACCCATAAGTTGGTTTTGGTACGTCTCACTCATACCTGTCCCATCTGTAAGAATGTGCACAGGCATACAGGAGCAACTTCTCGTCTCTCGCAGCTGTGTTTTGTCAGAGAATGAAAGTGTGCAAGATACAGATCAGATACAGCTTCTGAAAAACAAATTGAAACAAAGAGTCTCACAAAGGGAATGGCTGCAGCCAGAGTTCATAAAAGGGCTCTATATGCTTTCTAATGTAACAAGCCTTTATTCTGCCTGGCTGGCCCTTTGAGTAATCTTAAGAGAAAAACTGACATCTCTTTTTAGTAGGAAAGAAGAACATTTATCTTATTCCTAACGGTTTTAACAAGCCTCTCCATGATGAATTATGTATTTATTGTAACTGCACGCTCCACAGCCACAAATTCTTGCAGTTTCTTTCCAGCTGAAAGTTCCAATAAAAGACTTCCCCAGATAAAGGGCAAAGGATTTGGGCCATGGTTTTTGTACTTAGATTAATCTAGTTAGACTCTGATTTGTCTGGTTTGGAGACTTCACAGACGAGGAGAGTTAAGCATATGGTAAATGAGCTTGTAAAATATTTGTAAATAATAGTTGTGCAGCCACATCTTCCAGCTTCTACTTGAGCTTCCTTCCCTGATTCTTAGTTTTCCACTTTTCCTCATCAGTTATGGTTTTCCTTCCCTTTCCTTCATGTTTCACTAAATCCAGGGGCGTTGACAATTGTAGTTCATTCTGGATAGGCATAAAATGCAGTGTAATTCTTTTTTCTTTTTTCTTTTTTTTTTTTTGGAAGAAAAGATAAAAGGAGGAGTCATTTCTTTATCTCCAAAGAGTCTTGTGCCAGCTGGGCTGCAGTTCAGCCGTGTGGGCAGTGGGGACTGCTCAGGGAAGCTCTGTGCCTGTGGGAGCAAAAGCATTTACAAGTAGCCAGAGAGGAAGCAGGCAGACAATAAGAACTCAGCAGCCATGGAACATATTGAGGCTGAAGGTACATTTCCATGGAGGATAGGGGGAAAAAAGGCTTTCTCAACTGTGACTAAAGAGCCTAACTCCGGTTGATCTGGTCCTATTTTGTTCTGGGAAAGAAGCTCATAAATAAAATTACACTGGTGAAATACCTGACAGTGCTCTGCAGCTAATGGAAACCTCTCAAAAGGCTTGGAATATAGGCCAAGTATGTGGGTCAGTAGAGAAACTACTATTTATATTTGGACCTGCCTGTGAATACAGTGTAAGATCCAGCTGTTGAAAATACTAAGAGAAGTTGCAGAAAAGATTGTTAGCTATAAAGTGCCAGAGGCTGCTGTTAGAGCTACGACTTTACAGTCATCTCCCATGAATTTAAGGAGCAACGTCATGAAAGTTTGGAAAGGTGAGTGGAAGGGATCTGCTCCTTTAGTAAAAACCCTGCTGGGAAAACAAGATAAAGCTGAGATATGGAATGATGTACACTGAAGGTGAATCTTACTGAGGATATTTCAGAATTTCTGTTGGCTTTCAGATTCTAAGTATCCTTTCTTTACTTACTGGTTTGTGAAGTCCATTCCTGTTATGGGACTCTTCCCACTCGCATGTCAGAAGATCTCAGGAATTTTCACTGAGTTTGGCTGTGCAGGTGAGATGTATGTACATGCAAAACCAGGTTTTGAAAAGTATGAGCTCCCTACGCACAAAACCCCGTAAATTATTCTTGCCTTGTAAAGACCATCTGTTACAGAGTTTAAGATGAGATGCATCCCTCATAAAAAGAGGGGGAAAAGGTTGCTGGCGTCACTGATGCTATGAAATTCTAAATTCTCCACAGATGTAAGTAGTGAGCATTTAGGAAGATCTAGGGCTGAATTTGGTTTTGGAACAAGCCTGTAGCATCAGTGAGAGCTTTCTGTTGGTAGGGCAGAGGACCATGATTTCCATCAGACCTGTGGGCTCTTGCTCCTTACTACAGAAATGGATTATGCTCCATTCACCGCTGCATCCATTGATGCAGGACAAAGCCTGTTACTTACAGCCAAACTGGGACTTTCTACTTTTTTTTCCTTCTGAGTTCTTTTGTGATCCAGATCTGTAAGAAAACAGCTGGCATGTAATTCTGCGCTCAAAGAGAATGACTTTTTTTTTCCATAAATGCAATTTAGACAGTAATTGGAGTTAGCAAAGCTTTGAAGGTGCAGCTGGAGGGAAAAGTAATGTGCCATGTAGAAGGGTGTAGTTGAATAAAAGAAAGCTTTTCCAGAGGACACAGGGGCCAGGAAGGGGAGAAATTGAACATGAAACCATCCAAACCAGGCCAGAGTGCAAGTTTCGGGCAGTCCTCAACAGCTTGCATTGCACTGGTAGGTTGGAGCTCGTGTTCTGTTTAAATAAGAAGGTGGCCAAATTTTGCTGCCTAACATCTGTTGTTGAGCCTAGCGTGCAGCATGTATCAGTGCAACCCTGTTTACTCCTGCTGGGGCATATGAAAAGGGTGAGCAAAAGCAAAGATAGAGCCTTGTGTTTAGCTATTAGCTCCATCTGAAAATCTGGAAGATCTGGAAAATAAAACCTTACTGGGAAATAAGAACTAACGGAGAAAATTATGTGCAGGAGGGGTCAAGTCACCAGAGCAGGATGACGGCGTGAGAGCAAGGTCCAGTCAGAACCTCTGCTTTGCTCCGACCACAGTGCCTGCTGTCTTTCATCCTGCCCAAAGTAAGCGGAAAAAATTATTTCATAATCCTTTGTCATGGGGTTGGAGATGCTATAGGTCACACGGACAACGCCGTTTGGTTGAGTAGTAAGAACTGAGGACTTCTCAAAAGCTGTTGAAATCTCAAGGCTTCTCCTTCCTCAATAAAGCAGAGTGCTGCATCCAAGGCAAACATGGACTGATCTTTCTCCACCTAATCTTGAGCACTGACCAAAACCTGCTTCTTAGTTCTCAACAATGTTGTTTGGATCTGAAAGATTTTGCTGCTCTTCCTGCATTATTATTTTTTTAAACACCGTAGGTAAAGTTGGGCTAAAAAGATCTTTCTGTTTAAAAACGTTCAATTGCTGCAGATTGCTGATTTCTTTAACAGCAGCAGCATTGGTAACAGTTGATGTTTTGGCGGTTCAGCTGAGCCCCTCACTGCTAGTGCTCTTGTTGGTGCGTCCCTGTCAGTATTCTGTACTGAACTATCTAACAGCTGTCTTGGCTTCCTTCCCCACTAAAACAACCGCTGCTTCACAAAGAACACAGATAATTTTGTCTTCCTTGATATTAACAGATCAAGAGAAGCCCTTGCCAATACAAACTCATCTTTTATTTTTACAGTCTGAGTGAGACCTTTGGTAGAATTTGTTGTTCTCTCTAATTCTGTGCTTGCAGATTAGTTGACATCTACTCTTTTCATTTGAAGTGACGCTGAGTGTGGGTGGGACATTTGGAAGGGAGATTTAAACTCTCACAAAAGAATCAAAGTCCAAAGGAAGCCAAAGGCAAAACAAAAAGCCCTGCACAAGGCACAAAATGAAAGGGCTTGTTTAATGGCAGTGGAACAATAACAGCACAGTCTTCCCCTAGATTTTAAAAGGCAATAAGATGGGAGATGCTGCACTGAGATTGATGTTCATCTCCCAGTGTGTCCACAAATCCCATGCTTATGCATGGAAGGTAGGGTGGTTTCATGCACCAAAGTGGAGGAGATGCTACTGTTCCTAGTTTGAAGGCAAGACCCAGATGAAGGTTTGTAGCATCCACAGAAAACTTATTTTCTCCTGCTCGACAAATCCTCTGTGTGTGGTGTTCACCGTGGAGGTGTTCATGGTACAGAGTCTTCAGAATGGGACAGTGAGCATGAGTGCAGCCTCCCAGCACAACTGAAACACAGCCTGTGTAATGGGCAGCTGCTGGGTCTGTCCGTGGTCTTTTGGTCCAGCTGCAGGCAGTGGCAGGAATCCCGATGTGGTTGGCTTAGTACCCAGCAGGAGGTGAGTGCTGGTGTGAGCTTATCAGACATGAAGATGTCAGTGAAGGAAGGTGAGACGCACCTGCTATCAAAGAGAATTCTGATACAAATCTGTATATTTCAGAGATCATAGTCCAGGTTTTAGTACATTATTTAGCAGGTTATTTAGTTTTGGATAAAAGTCAGACCTCTTCAAAGTGAAAATAGTTGGGCATGGAAGGGACGTTAGAAGAAAACATCTGAAGTTTTAAGTGAAAGGTTAGCAGGTGAGATAGGAACAGAATTTGTCATGGCATTGTAAGTGGAAGTCCTGCCTAATGCATAGTATTGATAGGCTCATTCTCCAGAACACCCCAGGGAACTTCAGATTAATCTCCCAGTGATTCAGAAATGACTTAGGTTCTCTGAATTATCTGCTACACACCTTAAAGACTTCTTTTGTGAGAGCTGTTCATTTCCAGAAGCATGGTCTTTAGAATACCTTAAGCTATGCATTGCTAGGCAGTCAGGCTGAACTGAGGGCTTTCCAGAGCATTCTCACATCTGTGTGCTGTATCGCAGTCATCTTGGCAGTCCCAGAGCAAGCTGCCATTGCTTTGTTTTCCTTGTTCTTCCAGAGACTTGCAGCCAAAAAGTGGTGTTTTTTCCAGATTTGTTTCCCTAATCTTGCACGTGTGCAATGAAAAGATCAAGATCTGAGCCATTTTTTTATTTGATTGAAGGTAAATACAGATTTTGGTGCCCCTTTGGCTTTACAGGAGAGTTTGTAATGGATTTAATTGAACACTGGACACTTCAGAGGAGTGGGAGTCTAACTCTGACAGTTACTTGGGAGGTTTGGTCATAGAGTTCTATTTGCAAGTTACTCCTTGCAGTCATGATGAGAGAAAAGTAGTATGGCAATGTGAGGGAAAGTCTGCTAGTTTTAGAGTGGTTATGTGGGTAAACAGTAGTACATCTCGCTCCCTTACTCCTACATGGATAATGAGCTGAACACGTACTATGAGTAATTTGTTTTTTTAAGAATTGATATCGACCCCAGAGCAGAGCATCTGTACAGTACTAATAGTGTTGCTGAAGAAAATGAAGAATCATTATTTGAATTCGGGGGGGAGAGGCTGCATTGCTATAACATGTTCAAAGATGAAATTACGTGGGGAATATGTGTGGAAAGGATCTTATCTAGAAGATGTGATTATTTATTTTTAAGGGACTACCAGAGGGCAGCAGGAACAGTGTGTTCTAATATAAGAACCTATAGAGATTGCAACAGAAAGCATTCTTCCCCTCCTACTCCAACATCTGTCAAGCAATTCATATCTATTTATAAAGCAACCTCAACAACTCCAGGTATCACAAGCTATAAATGTTTACCTGCAAACAAACAAGAGTCTATAAATTGGAGGACTATTTAAAGAGATGCTTGCTTTCGTGTTTGAGATGTACCTTTACTTACTTTAATGATAGCAGATTGCTGTGTGCTGTCACTTTGCATTTCTTTTTTACCTGCTACAAGGGAGAGATGCCAGTGAGAAGGCAGATTGTTTCTTATTTATATTTACCTGATATCATTCTCCCCTTCTGACTTCTTTCCTCTTCTTTTATTCTAGCTTTTGCCTTCTCCAGCATCTTTATTTAAATGCCTTCATCTCCCCCAAAACCCATGTTGTTTCTGAAGAAGTCTGCATGCTCTGACCATTGAGTCAAATATGTAAGTTGCTTCTTTACACCTGGTGTTATTTCTGCATGCCTGCTTAAGATGCCCGCCTATCAAACTAATATTTGTTGAATGACTAGTGCTAGGTAGCAAATAAGCAGCATGTAAATTATGTGATGTAATCTGCATCTAGACTAATGTCGGTTATATTGGTATGGTGGTCACCATCAAAAAGTCACCTTCTGACTGCAAATACCAACCAGTTATGGCGGAGTTTTTTTCCCCCTGCTTAGAAGAGAAAGCTCTTTTTACAGCTTGTGTATCAGAGCAGTGCTGCTGGCACACTGTGACTTTTTAAAGGCTTTGCTATAAATAAAAGCAAAATATCTTCATGGCATAATTCCTTCTGGAAAAGCATTGGTGGTGGTTTGTTAAACAGATGTTTAGCAGAGATCAGGGTTCTCTACAACACTGTAGGATACCAAGGGCCTGAGGCTTCTCCTAAGATGGTGCCAAATGGAAGAACTCATGAGTCTGCTCTTCTGCCTCTTCTCTGTAGGCTGTGTCCAGTTGTAACCCAGCCAGCCAGCTGGCCTCCAGGCAGAGACACTTGTTAGTAGTGGAGACCTGACTGCCACACCAGCTTTGTCCTGAAGTATAGGTGCAAAGATATCCAGTGACTTGGCCGTTAGAAGCTCAAGCCTGTTTTCCAGCACAACTAAGAAAGATAATCTAGGCACGGGCAAGATGGTTCTATTTCAGCACATCGTCTCACAGGAGAAAAAAAAAAATGCCTAAGGGGAATTACCTTCCTATGTTGCATCACAGGTCTAAAGCTTGTCAGGTTCAACAGAAGGGAGTTGTGGACAGGATCTGGGAAGGTAAGGTGGAAGAAGGAGAACCAATGCGTATGATCTTCTCACCTCTTCATTACTCCTGTAAATCCTGACTCCAGTTTAGTCTCCTGAGCGTGGTGGGACACAGGGCTCCAGGAGCTGGTGTACAGGGCCTTCCCACCATTTACCATTTCTCCTAGGCTCCTTCATGCAAGAGCAAAAAAATCCAGTTTGAATCACTGACTTCTTATTTCTACTCGTTGTAAGCACTAAAAGTCAGCAAGCATCTTCTGACACAGCTCTGCACTAAGATGAATATGTCCATAGCAAAGCTTCTGCTCAGCTTTCTGGTTCGCTTACAAACCTTATTTCACGTTTACAGTGGAAGCACTGACATGGTAGCCTGAGATGCAGAAGGCGTAACTTTGACTAAGCTTTACTTGAATAGTCTGCCTGCGCACATCTCAGTGCCTGTAATCTCATAATGGTGTCTAATAACTTGGTTTTCTTTTTTATATATAAAATGCTTAGGCTTGACCTTTCCAAAGTGCTCATGTAAAAGACAAATACTGAGGCTTTGTAGAACTTAGAAAATTATTTCCAAGTTAGAGGGAAACAAAAAATAATAACACTCACTGCAGCTGTAAGTAGGCATGAGCAGTATAATTGTTTCTCTTACCTCGGTAAAAGGTGAAACAAGTTATCATTAGCTGTACCTTTTGGCAAGCACTCGGGTTGTTTGAGCTGTTTTGTTTGTTTGTTTGTTTGTTTTTGTTTTAAACATCTTTCAGGAGTAAAAGTTCATCCACAAACCAACAAGCTCCTAAACCACTTCATGTGCATTCAAAAATTCTCTTGCAAGTCTCAGGCGAGAAACATTGACTCATCAGAGACCTTAAAGGTTGAGTGGTTTGAAACAACATCAAGAGCTCTTAAAACAAGTTAATTAAATACACTGAAACCTCTTTCTTCCAGAACTTGCTAAATCAAATGTCTTGGCCAACTGAATGGTAATGTGTTATCCTCTGTGCCACTCCTGCTGCCATGGCTACATTTTTCTTAAGTCAGAAGTTTGGCTTTGAGAAAAAATAGAAAAAAAAAAAAAAGCAGCATTCTGGTATGTCTGCCTACATGCTAATATTAGCAAGCATAACCTTGAAATAGCATTGACGTTCATTAATCCGAACACTATTCTTGTCCAAAAATGTTCAGATTACTGACATTCAACTGCAATTTTCTTCCCCATGCCACTATCAATAGCACTTTTAATACCAACCTTTGAGTATACTGATTGCCTCAAACTGCCTTTAGGCAAATAAATTATTCTGTGATGCAAGATGAGGGAAAGGAGTTGAGTTTCCAAGTAGATTAACTTGGATGTTTTCCAGTCAGCAGACACATAGATGCCCTCAGTTGGCTGTTTACAGAGTTTCTGCTACAGGACTTTGGTAATGCATTTTGTGGCTATAGGTGGAAACGTGAGGGAGATTTGGGCACTTTGGGCAGATCTTCAGCTGGTGAAGTCACTGCAGCTCAGCAGTAATCAAGAGCTCTCTCAGTTGACACCAGCTACTGCTTCGAGAAGTCTGTTTGCTGTCTTTGACCTCACAGCTCAGCTTCATCTGCAGAGAGCATTTGATGGTTCCATATGTACATTGTGAATATGAGGAACTATTCCCTGTGAAGTCAAAGGTTTCAAAGGAAAGCCTCTCAGCTTTTTGCCGATGATGTCTTTGTGCATCACATAGATTTTCAGTAAATGCTAACTGCTGAGATGTGTTACTTTGTCTTCAGAATGCCTTCACTGAGCCAAAGAGAACAATCCATAACACTACAAAAACAAAACAGTTAACTCCTGAGATGCAACCACACTTGTCCTAACTGGTTTCTGGAAAGTAATTGTAGATACCCACATATAAAAAGTTAATTTTGAATTTTAAGAATTATTTTCTCCTAGTGCCCGCTCAGCACCAGTTACATAAATAGATCCAGAACACAGGGGCAGGCAGAGTGGACTCTGTTGTTTTGTCTGGGTCAGCTGTGGGTTGTGCCCTGGCTTCCCCAGCACAGTGAGTTCCATGGGATGGTGGCAGAGACCCGTGCCCACATGCTTCGTTGTCGCATCAGAAGCAGAACGTTTGCTGCCATCCCTACCACCTGTCCTGAGAAACATCAGGCCTGGTCAGTAGGGACACAAACTGTCCCTCATTGCACAGCTTTAACTTTGTGAAGAATTATAAAGAGGCTGATCAAGACAATGATTGCAAGTGTTTGTATTTTATGCGTGCGGTATTCTGTATATTTGTATTCACTGCACTCTGAAACCATTTTGTGTGGTCCCATTTTTTTGTAGAACTCCACAAACTGGAAGAGTTGATGCTTTCATTAAGCTGGAAGGGTTTTGGTGATGCCATATTGTTTTTTAAAAAGTATGCTTGGTAAAAATACACTTATTAAATTGTACTTTAAATATAAATTGCCAGCCTTTCTCTGCAGGAGAGCACAGCTCATGGAACTTGTCCTCATCTGTTGTTTTGTCCCCGCAGTTTTTAGAACTGATGAGGTGCCTTTTTTCAGCAAATAATGCTTTCTCATTCCTGGAGCTTGCTGCTTATTTTCCTGCATTGGCCTTGGAGTCTTGCATCCCTAAACGGAGCATCATAGGCGCTCATGAGTCACCAGACAGGAACTAAATGTCAAAGTTGAAATCAAGTTTACTGCCACAGTTGGTGTGAACAGTGTGACTGGCGGTGTGTCATCCTCATAGCACGGATGTCTGCGCAGGGGAGAGCGAGCTGCTCCCCTCTTACAGCAGAGCCTGTTTGATAGCGGCGTTGCTGAAAGCAGGGCAGATTTCTGCCTCAATGATCTGTTAAACGTACATTTGAAGGATTCGAGAGACCTTGAAAACAAATGTGGTGACCTAAATGGCTATGGGGAGCAAAGTGCCTTTCAAGAGCAGCTCCTGTGCCATGGAGTGCCTCTGCGGACGTGCTCCCATCCCAGCCCCACTGTGTGCTCCTGGAACAGCTGCGTAGGATAGCTGAGGAGATCCGATGGTGTCCTGACTTGAGGTCCCGTGTAGATGGCAGGGCTCCGTTGGGCTCACTCCCTTGGCCGTGTGCTGGAACAGTATGTGAAGCTTCTCTGTCTCAGATCCCCACCTGACCTCCTGGACAGAAACGGCTACAGCAGTTAATGGGGAGAGCTAAGCATGCTCTGCTCTGCTCCTCTCTTAAGAGCTCTTTCAAGTCACTCTTTTTGACTCTCTTCCTGCCCCTGTGTCACCTCTGCCATCACAGGTTCCCCTTCTTTGCAACTGCATTGAAAACAGGAGGAGAATGAAGGGTTGACAAGGCCTTGCTGATGACAGCAAAGGCAGGGCTCACTTTCTGGTTCTGCTACTGACTTGCCCAGGGAGCTTGAGTAAATTGCTTCAGAGTGCTGAGGTTGTGCTTTGTCTTCTGAAAACTGTGTGGTTTTTCTCCTGAACTATTTTGAGACCTATGGCGGAAGCTTGTTGCTTCACTATTAAGTGCTCCCAAACGTAAAATTAAAAACAAGAAGCAAAACCAAAAAAGCTGCATTGCTGCTTAAATTAAGACTTCTTGGGAGTGTGGATCATCCTTTCTGAACACAACTGCAAATGCCTGATGGCAAGTGCAAAGAGTCAACAAAGGTTTAGGACTGTGTTTTTAGGCTAGGTTGTGCCACTGTGATGTGATCTCAGTGTCTTTGATTTCCAGGGTAATTAAAGATGCTTAGCATCTTGCAACTGGAATGTTAGATTTTTCACTTTTCTTATCTAAACCTTCACTTCCATTCATTTAGAACTCTGTGAATTGATAAAAACAACTTTAAAAAAAAAACAACCAACAAACTGCCTTCCTGGTATTTTTAGATCTTTCATGGAGTGTCATTTATAGAACATTATTTATAGATTTTTGATATGCTCCCAGCTAACCTGCATTGCTGGCTCTTTGCAGAAGCCTCTGCTCTACTATAGTACATAGCAGCACCCCTGTAAGTGTCAGCATTCCTTGGCAAAGCTGGCACTTCAGCAAGGACGTGCTGGATACGTGACCCAGGAGGTACGTATTGTCCTACATAAAGTGCCAGTGCTGAGCCTGTTCCAGTTTTATTAATTCCCATTGCCTACATGCAATTTGAACATTGTTATAAACAGGGATTCTTTGTCCCCTTAATTTGTGCCTTCCTGGTAGGAGTCTGCAGTACTACCTAAGGACAGGAGAAGTACATAGGAGAAGTCTGAGCCTATGGAATGAAATTCAGAGAGATGTGAATTGCTGAAAATCCCAAATCCCAAAAGGCAGGATAGGATTCCAGTTGGGAAGCATGGTGGCAGAGACACTGAGGATGCAGATGGTGGAGACCTGTGATTCTGAAACACATTCCAAACCCAGTCCTTCCAAAGATCTCTTGTTGTGCTTTCTTGATGGGTTGTTTGCTGCTCACTGCAAGTGGGCTTGGGCCGAACTCCCCTGGTCTCAGAGCATGCGTAAGGTGTCAGGTCAGTGTCTAAGCCTTGCAGCAGCTGCAGTGTGGCCTGGACACTGTCGGGATATTCTGCTTTGCTGTCACGCTCAATGTCACATTGATCCTTTGGACACTTCTAAAAGAGCAAGGGAGTGCTTCTGGGACTGAGGCTTTCCGTAGACTCAGCAGGCGTCAGCTGGCACAGCATCCAAAGGCTGGAAGAGCCATGGATGATGTGTTAAGTGAACTTGGGTTCAGCAGGAGGAGGTGGGAAGAGGAAACATTTCCCAAAATCTGAGACAGGGTGAGAGCAAATGGAGGTGGCACCGCGGGGCAGTCCCTCTGCTGGTGACTGTAGCTTGCCATGTGGAGCCATTCCCAG
>JAOWBP010004015.1:17220962-17236680 GCA_028571105.1 Tragopan temminckii
TTTTAAACGAACATCCACTTAAAAATAAAGACTAATTTTTAGGTGGATTTAATTTATTCAAATATTGGAATTCCCATATCTGCAAAAAAATTAAGTTTATTTAAATCAATTACAGTAAATTCCTTTTTATTTACAGAAACAGAAATTCTGGAGTTTTCCAAATTTTATGTCGGGGGTTTCTGCTATGCTCTAAGGACTGGTTTTTATACTTGGGCCGTGCCAGCTGCATTTCTGCTAAACTGTAGAAAAGGGGATTATTGTGAACATTGAATACTTCTCTAGTGATATTTTTCCTACTGTGAGTTTGCTGTGGTTGCTACCAGGTTCTTCTGTTGCTGGGAGTAGGACAGAGTAGCTTAAGAGAAAACACTTCTTTTAAAATGTGGTGTGCCCTGAAAAGAGTCTCCAGGGCCGTGTGTCTGGGAATTGCACTCAGGCTTGTATTTCAGGGACATTAATGACATGCAGTCCTAATTGCAGAGGAGGGAAGGGATGGTGAAGCAGCAAATCTCTTCTTGAAGATGAGGCACAGGAGGAAGCAGGAGCACAAAACCAAGGAGGGAGCTGCTGTAGGAGGCAGTGGTGCTCTGGGATGTAGATCCCTGACTGCACAGAGTGGCAGAGCCATCTTCTGCTGGCTGGGGACTGACAGCCCTCTTTATTTGTCATTGCTTCTGCTCTCTCTCCAGGTAAATCCACCTCTCTCTCCCTGGCCACTTCCATACTAGGGCTGAGTTTACAGTGCCAAAAGGAAAGGACAGAATGCTCTGGCAGACAGACATGCAGGATTTCCTCCCTGCTGCCCTTCATGATGCTCTGCCAACTCCCAAGGACAGCCCCTAGCAGTCAATTCATTTTCCTGGACGTAATTTTAGAAAAGACCTGGGAGGAAGGAAACCTTTCCTGTCACTTTTATTTCTGGAATGAACTAATTTCTGGATCTCATATCTGGAACAACAGTTCTGCTTGCTACAAGGTGAACACAGGGGACCTAAGGTGAGGAACTGAGCTCTGACCCTCTCTCCAACATCATCACACACTCCTGAAATGGCTTCTGCTCTTCATCTCTCTCACCCTGCATAAGAGACCTTGGGACAGTCTGGAGACGTGGTAGGAAGAGCCTGAGCACAGTGTGTGAAGCAGCACAACAAATGTGGGGGAGCGCCACAAAGCCGGGATGCCACCAACCCGAGGAAAGGATTTCTGCAAGGATTTGAGGGGGAGCAGATATATCAGACAGTTTGGAAGATGGGATACAAAGGTATTTTGCAAGAAGATGGCTTGGGCTGAGTGAGAAGCCTGGCAGGAGGTTGGATTGGCTTGAATTTGTTTTCAGGAGGAGACTTATACACAGCATTTAGTTCTTTTGTGATTCAGTCTAAAATCATTTGGTGTTTTCCATTTGTCAGAAAGCTCCAGTTCTTCTGTCATCTGATTATGTGAGGCTTTCAGCCTTCAATTAAAAGTAATTCTACTGGTTCTTTGGGTCGGAGAGAAAAGCTTTGCCACAGATAATCCAGTTTGAAAGCTGAACGCTTGGAGTGCAAACTGCATCCCTTGGGGCAACATGTGGGTTTCCTGGTAGCATTCACTGTCTGATGTTTTTAGAAGTCATCAATAGCCAGTCAGAGCTGCAAAACGTATTTGGGTTTTTAGGCCATGTAATTTACCTAAAATGTGGTAAATCTGTGGGAGGAAGATGGAACAGCCCAGAAATGGCATCGTTTTGACACATGGAAGACAGTGATTCAGATATTTCACAGGTACATGGACTACTGCAAATCTGCAGCTCATGAAACAACTTGACAGTGTTTAAAGAAGAAAAGGGAGTGTCAGTCCCCTTTACATCTTGCCAGCTGGTCATTTTGTTTTGCTGCACAAGCAGAGGGCTCAAGGAAGAGGTGAGCACTTGGATTTCTTGAGGAAATACAGCTGTCTTCTATGGAAGAAGCATTGTGCGTGGAGCTTTAATTGACACCTCTTGATCTGGACTTGCACTGTGAATGAGGTTAGGACCGCAGTCTCTGAGGATGCTAATCCAGCACTTCTTGCTGACCTTATACTGATCTACGTAATTTAAACCAACCCAATCTACAAGTGACACCATTTCTGCTGTGAAAGTGCAATACGTGCCAAAACTTCTAATGCAACCTTTTTTTTTTTTTCTGTTTAATCTAGTATCTGATGTGAATGGAAGGAAAAAAATATGTACAACATAATCCTTGCAACAAAATCTTAGAAAAGAAAATGTAAATGCATAAGCATGACACAAACTCTCCTTCTGTTAACATGCACTCACAGAAACTTGTTCAAGTTGCCAAAAGCATAGTTAGCCAACCTACAGTGTGTGTATGTGTAATTTACTGCAGGGAGGGGACAGGGCTAATTTATGCACTTGGCCCTTGGACCACGGTTTACCTCAATACTTGTCAATGTGCAAATTCTGTAAATCTTACTGGAGAAGGAATGTCTGCTCACGCCAGGCTCTGGACATGCTGAAAATGTCACTCACACAGATGATGACTTGTGTTTAATTTGCTGTTGTGGATGGGTCTGAAGCAAACTCTCTTGTTCCAAACATCCCTAAATTTGGGAGTTTTTGGCACCCCAGTCCACTTATGAGTCAATAGTTCTCTGTGTCCCAAAGAGCAAGTATTAGGTTGCAAAGGTGGGAGCTGTTACGAAACGTGATAATATAAAAAAAAGTCTATATTAATATTTTTGTTAAGTCTCTGAGTTAGAGGTTTGCCAAGGCTTAAGTAGACTCTAGATGAGCTGGACATATCCAATGAAACTAAGTAACATTCTTTTCAAACAAATATGACTCCTGGGTGCACATTACAACTGTTGAGCACTCCAGCCCTGCTGCACCTCGTCCTCAGAGGTGCTGTATTGCAGTATTGAAGCCAAGCCTTATTGCTGGTTTTGTTTGGCACTAAATAAATAGGTTCTGATTTTCAGTACCTCTGTCAGAGAAGTAAAAAATGTAGTGTGTTATTGATGGATATACAAGCCCTAGGAAGAAAACAATAAGAAATGAAAGAATTATGTGACCATCTTCAAATTAAGTGCATTGGAGCTCCCATCTCTCTCCTGATGTCATTGCTGTATTCACAGTTTCTAAATCATGTACAAGTTTTTAAGATTTCTCTCAATGTGGCATCTGCATTTCTTCTGTTGATACCATAATTAACAACTCACATGTTATGCTGCCTCTCCTTCTTGTCCAGAGGGAAACCCTTAGCACAATCTATGCTGGGGCTCAGGTGCTGGCTCAGATGGGCAGGTGGAAGAAGAATGCCTCGAGCTACATAGAGTTGTACCTTGCACTTTGATGTTGCACGCTGTTTTTTGGTCAAGTGAGTAATTCTGCTTTGTTTTTAGGAAATGAAGTGGGATTTCATTTGTTAGTCTCCTGTAGAACCCTTAATGTTATTTCGGTGTTTCGTAGTTCCCCTATCATCACACACTGGTCTCACTCTGAGGTGTCTCCTAAGTGAGTGGGTTTCAGATTGAGTGAGTGGCAGATTAAAGGAGGATTAAAATATTGGCACCAAGGAAGATGATTCCAGTCCCTAACATGGCTGCCCAGCATAGGAAAGGGAGGCCCCTCTGATCCCTGCAATGCCTTCCAGGCTCGCCTTGACCTTCACCTCTGCACGCTGTACAGGGCCCCTTGCTGGAATACTTCTTTCCAATCCAGTTTTTCCTGGCTGCTGTGAACCATGCTGCTTATATTGTGATGAAAGTAGCCAAGTTTGCTTCTTTTTTTGTACTGTCTGAGAAGCTGTGTATTTTGAATAACCCACACATGGAGCAGTGGGCAATGTAACGCAAGCACAATGTACTGCGTGAGGATCAGCTTAGCATGTTGGATCAATGACGCTGTGCAGCATAATACAAACAGCTTATTCTTTTTCACAGCTGTTCTCCCAAGCATTTTAAGCATACATTCTCCCTCAGCATGCATGAGATTTACGTATTTCACTTCCATTGACATGGTAAAAAGGACCCTCCTCACTCACAGATTTGTTCTTTTAATAGGCATCCAGCACAAATGAGAATTGAGTACATGTGTGTGTCCAACAGAGAGCAGAACAGAACCAGCTGTAGGCACACATAACTGCTTAGGAGGCCCATTTTTTTATGCTGATTTGGTAACTTGACAGCCAAATCTTCCTTTTTAGGAATGGGAAGAAGAGGAAAGACAGAGGACATCATCTTCAGATTGTATCATCTGTGGAAGAGGAGAATCAACAGGGAGAGAGCTCTACATGAGGTTCTCCTCTCCCTGCTGGAGCAGCTGGAGCAAATAAGGTTCATTGTGGGCAAATGTGAGCTCATGTTGCCTCTGCTCTGAGCTGGCAGAGCAGTCAGGGTGTTTCAGCCCTGAGTCAACGCTGTGATAACTTGCTCGCGTGACTTTCTTGTTGAAGTTAGAGATCCTTCAAGATACTGAATATCTGTGGTATAGGCATGCTTCTCTCAGCCTTGGCTAGTTTATACTCCAAACTCTTTCGAACCATAAATGTAAGTCAAGTGCATGCAAATGGTAGAAAGGACGATGTGAACTTTGGGAGAGAAGGGTCAGGCTCTGTACACGTCTTTGCTATCAGGAGATGCAGAGGTGAGTCATCTGCACAACGTGATGGCAGCACAAACACAAGGAGCTCAGCAGAGATTGTTCAGAATCCACTCAAGAGGTTGAGTCTTAAAAGAAAATAGCATTAGGAAGAAATAAGTGGCATTGACTCGGGCCCTTAATGATACCTAAGAGTAAGCAGTTTCCCAGAGGATTGTCAGAGATGTGAAATGAATAGTAAGAGCTGCTTCACGGGCATTTGTGGGCACACACACCTGCTTACAGCAAGGAGAAAGACGGTGCGTAAATGTCTGGAATATTACATAAAAGCTGTCTGGTGAAGTAGGCAGAGCAATTAAAATCCATCTCGCTTAAACGAACCCTGAGTGCAGGTCAAACAAATCTAATTTTTATTGTTCCTTAAGGAGATGTCTGTATAGGGGACAAAAGGAGGATGCAGCCGTCAGGTTAAAAAATCAAGATGCCTTTAAAAAATTAAACGTTCACAGTAGTGCTACAGCAAGCTAGATAAATGATATATTACTGTGATGGTTTAAAACTAATTGATGACTAATGTTGTAATGCATTCGTAGCTACACTGATCTATTATATATCTTGGCCAAGCTGAAGGGACGCTTCAAGGAGAAAAATTGCTAACTGTTTTAACCTGATGGAACTTGGGGAAAAAATAGTTACTTTAAGAGATAAATGGAAAGGTTGTGACCTCCTAATGTACGTCTGGGTCTTGCAATGCAAAATCAAATTATCATTAAACAGAATGCAATCTGTGATGGAATTAAAGCAACTAGAAACCGGTGCAGAAATTTCTGTAGGGAAATACAATTGAGCAGTTTGAGCTGGGAATATTAGCAACAGAGCTGTAGGAAGTGCCTGGCCTAAGGACTGGCGTAACAAGTTGGAATTGTTTTGCTGTAGAATGAAAGTTGGAGACTGCAGGAAAAATGTTAGCATATTTACTCCAATTTACATATATAGGACATTCTATAAACACTGGTTAATTAGCATATGAATAATTAATAATTTACACTAAGTTTGAGTAAGTGTGTCTTTGGTTCTTGGAGGGGAGACAGGAAGCCTCATTTTCCCCTCCTCATTTTTGTCATGCCTGAGGCTCTTGCCCGCTGGGTTTTACCCTTACAGATGGAATTCAGAGAAAATGTCAGTCAGGCTCTGCTTATTTTCACATCTAATTCATGCAAAAACCAGGTTTCCTCCTGAGGCAATAAACTGGCCCAGATTTGCTTCAGAGTTTGGCCTAGGTTCAGTGAATGACTCACTTTTACTAAGGTACATCCATCTTCCTGGCTGAAACACAGCATGGGAAGTGTTGTCAAAGAGCAGATACCCACACAGAACTACAGCTTAAAGATTCAAGGCCTTAGGAACCAGAAGTAATAGCTTGTTTCGTCCCCTCGTTTCCTGTTACCCAATATTAAGGACACTGAGTGGGTGTAAGAAGAACATTGTTACTCAACTCAGAGAACCAGTGAAGTTTTTGAAAGCAAAATGCACTGCAAATGACAAGGATGTATTGCTGGAAGCTGTGCTAGGAGGAGCTGCAACCAGTAAGCCTTTGTGGTCACAGGTTCTGGATTGCTGTTGCATAGTCTTGTGGAATAAATGCAGCAGCAGGTTACAGATGAAGATGTAACACTTAAAGGCTGATGCTAAGATGCAGAATACCTTGAAAAGGCCACAACTGAAAGGTCAAAAGCACCACTGAGATCCTTAGCCTTAGTCTCAATGTCTGAGTTGGTTCCTTGAATAAATAGGGGCATGATATAAGAGAAAGCAATTTCACAAAGACAGCCTTCACCACGGGTGACACTTTGATTTTCTTCCGGTTGAGAACAAGTTAATGTAACAAGAACACCACCAGCTAGCAGTACTGTCTGAGAACAATATATTCCTCTATGATAAATTAACCTTGCAGTGGGAAGGGAAATGCTTGCAATACCAAGTTGCAAATATTTTCTACTGTGAAGTGTTTGATGTTCCAAAAACCCCAAAGCCTCCATATATTTAAGCCTGCTGTTATTAGGCTTCCTTCTTTGCATTCATTCAGTGTTGGTTTGAAGCCCAATACAGGCAGCAGCTTGGAAAAACAGTTCTCTAGCTCAGGATGGAGCAGCTGAAGTCTCAAGCCTGGAGGTGTTTATTCTAAAGGGGAAAATTGTTCTTGGGTGAAAATGTAAAGCTATTCAGATGGTGGTGTCGGTTTTCAACAAGATCAGAAACTCAGTGATATAAGTATCACTGAGCTGATTTAGAGCATACATATTTTCTAACAGGATGGCAATCAGACATATCTTTAACTCTATCTAGGATTTCTTTCCTTTCACTCGCATATTAAAGCAAAGCAAGAGTAAGGATATTTTTCTCCCATATCAAGTTGGCCTCCTACATCTTGGTGCAGAGTAAATGACTTTTTGATGGGAATTTTTAAGGCAAAAAAGAATGCACACAAATTAGCTTTAGATTAAACTTTGAGCTGCCAGTCAGTTTGAAGAGATAAGGTGTGGAAAAAGTACCAAGTAAACTTGAAGCACGGCACTTGCCGCTCAGATCGTAATAGGTGATCAAGGAGGGTTGGAGTTGAGTTCTGAAAAATTCATTTCATTCAGTAATAAGTAATATATACATTCATTCAGTAATAAGTAATTCATTCAGTAAAAGCTTCGTTTCCCTCCCCAGACCTTCAGTTAACTTTAAGATAATGTGGGGAAAATTAAGTTATAACATTAGAACCTACAAATGGTTGTATACAAATTGCACATGCAGTTTGCTATATGCCCATCAGCACAGGGTCATGCCCTGCTTGCGGGCTTGCTTCATAGCTACAGACCTGACCCTTNNNNGCCATGACTCTATTGAGTGAAGTGCTTGCAGCCTGTGGGATCATTATCTGCCATCCTTATTTCTCAGTCCCGTATCTCTCGGGATGTTCTTTTCAGTGCACACGGTGTTGATGGGAAGGAGATGTTGGTGAAGACATCCCACGGTATTTCCGGGATTGCAACACTCTGTAGGTGAGGAAGCTGTTCCGGCGTTTGGGTCACGCTCATAAACAACGATCCCGGCAGTTCTTCGCAAGGGTGGAGTTACACAACCAGTCTTGTCATCCTGCTCTTGAAAACAATCAGACATGAAATAGACTAAAAGAAGAGTACAGCTACAATTTTATTTCCTTCCTCAAATGTTTATCTTGATTCATCACAATTCATTGCTATAGCTGACAGAAAGGGCAAAAAATGTGTGTCGGGGACACCTCCCACTAGAGCAGGTTGCTCACAGCCCCATCCAGCCTGGCCTTGAATGCTCCCCAGGGAGGGGGGATCCACAGCCTCACTGGGCAACCTGTACCAGTGTCTCACCGCCCTCACAGTAAAGAATTTCTTCCTAATATCCAGTCTAAATCTACTCTTTTCCAGTTTGAAGCCATTTCCCTTCATCCAGTCACTACCTGCCCTTGATTATCAAGTCTCAGTGTCAGAATGTAGACAGGAAATTTAAAATGTGCCTTTGATAGTTCTGTTATGTTTACCATTTTCTAATATTGTGTCAATAGTCTAAAGGAATTTTTGATGTGTTGCACTGAATGTTCTGCCTCATAAGAGCACTCAGCAATGGGCATGTCAAAAGCTACTACATTCTTCTTCCTTCCTGATCCAAGCTTGAGTATCTTTCTGTAGTTTTGTCTCTGATATGGTTTCAAAATAGCATTAATTTTCCTAGGAAGCCTTAGGCAAGAGCCTGGACATCTGCTTCATGCTGTTTCGGTAGCTCAAACAGTTGCAGAGAGAATGGAATAATATCTCCCTCGGTTCTCCAACAACATCCCACTTGCCTGATTCATGTAGGCAGGAATTGCTGAGGAAACTCCTGTTTTCTGGGCCACGACCTGTGAAGCTGCATGTTTCAGGAAAAAGCAGGTTAGCCCCTGGAGGAGGAAAGTGTTGCAGCTCTTCTTCACTGATTCTATACAGAAGTCAGAAGTTTTCAACACCAGTGAGAGCATCAGTGTGTGCGTTCTGATTTCCATCTGTCATGCAAAGTATAAATCTCACAAGTGTGAGATCAATCCTGCCCAAAATACTTGAAGTCACCTAAAATATTGGAGAATAAATATTTTATATTTTCCTCCAGGGTTCCAAGTGTTGCAGACATTCTGTTATCATACAGTACAAGCTCAGGCAATGTATGAAGTTCAGAGTATAGATCTACACAACAACGAGGCAGAACTATTTGGATCCCCAGTATCTTTCTCCTAACAGCTGTCTCTAATCATATCACTACATTTATCTGGTATTTGCCCTGTTTTCTGGCGAGCTCCTACTCAGAATGTATCTGTAAGGAACGAAGAAAAAGCAAGTAATTCTAACATCCAAGATGTTACAGTATAAATCCCGTGACATTTTCTAATATATGTTCCTAAATGACAGACTGAGACATCCCTCAAACTGTCTCCCTTACAGACTTTCCTTGTTCCAGAAACTTGGTCTGAGTCAGGAGGAAACCCCATAACTGTCCCTTTGAAGTTGCATTGCATCACTGTGGGTAAGATGTGGGGCAAATTAACAGTGTAATTGTACGAAAATCAGAAATACTACAACAGGGCTGAATCTGCTCTGTGTTATAAAATTACTTTCCTAGGGGCAAAACTTTGCAATCAGTATCATGTTTTAATTATTAGCGATTTGTTTTGGGTTGTATGCAGAACACAAAAATAATATAACTGCATTGGAACTGTCTACATATATGGTGAATTTATTCCTGTATCTAGTGCTCTTCAGCTTCTTTCTGTACGACGTGCAGGTGGGTTTACGGCACTACAGATTTCTTATCATGTACTTCCATGAGCCCCTGTTGAATTTCAGATTCTGAAAGATGAGAGTGCTGACTTTAGATTATTGTCATTTGTACATTTTGCAATGAGCTTAGGAGAAAGGCTGCGGATTGTTTATAATCTTGAAAGTACAGATTCCAGTTAACAGCCTTACCCTCAGAGAGCAGACAACTGTGTTTTTCACAAATTAGCAGATGCTGATGGTGTTTCAACTCTTGTGACTGTGTTCACAAGTGCCTGAATTCAAAAGGCAAAATAGGATCTGCCTTTTGTAGAAATCACAGCCACAAAAGCAGACAAGACATGCTGCTTAAAGGGTTAGAGTCATTTTCTACCTTTCTCTATGCTGTCTGCATTTTGGCATCGCTATGATACATCACCTCTGTAACGAACTACTTCACATACGCTGGTTATACTCAATTCAAAACTCTTGAGAGGGTGTTGCAGAAAAATATTTAACCTCTGCTACTTATTTTTCATGAGATTTAAGGTATTGTGAAATTTAAGAAACTCAAGAGATTTTCACTGCTTGGCTTGTGAAATTCATTTCCAGCTCAGCAGATTGTGGTTTCAGAATTTTGTGCATCTGGGCTTGCCATGGGTTGAGAGGGAAGATGTCTGATGACTCTGCCTCCAGACAGAGCAGGGCCATCTGCCTGCTCCTGGGCAGTGAGGTCTGGTGCCTGGGACTGCAACCTGCCTGCCCACACCTGCCATGAGGCTTCTGTCCCGCCAGGCAAAGGCTGCACTGTCGTAGTTGGCCCTGACAGCAGTGGCCTCAGGAAACACTGAGTGTAAAGAGACATGAAAAGAGGGTAAAGGGATAAGCAAAGCTGTGCCTTGTGTGCACAGCCTGAGCCTGGGGAGCAAACAGGACATTTTCACATGCTGGCAATGTGAGCGGCTGCAGCAATAAATGTGTGCAAGGACTGTTGAGCAGCCCTCTACCGTGCTGCAGCAGTGGACTTCTTGTCCAAGCATTGATGGGGGGTGTCTTCTTCTTACCCTAATCTGTGGCAGCCTGGCAGTCTTCCCAGGGGGGAGCCAGTTGAAGAAAACATAACTTTAAGCCAGAACTTTCAGCATTCACATCACAGAAGGAAGTTTATAAAGGACGTGGTATGTGCATTTTCCCTTTGTATACCACTGTACAGCAAGAAAGTCATCCCATCTTCCACCACACTCACACAGCGTCACAGAGCCTCACTTATTCTTATGGCATTGTCAGTGTGGTTTCAAAAGAAAAATCCCTGAGTTCTCTGAAATGCTCAACTGTTGGGTACCAGAACCCCAAAACATCTTGCCTGCAGTAGGCATTAGGAAAACAGAGCAGCGCTGATTCGAGTGCCAAGTGGTTTTTTGGAAGGCTGACTCCCCTGAGAATAAAGGTTTTTGGTATACAGCCAAGAGGGCAGGCAGGAACAGGCCTAGGCAAGACATTGGAATTTTGGAGGAGCTTGAAATATTGCATGCTTGTTTATATCAGCTGTTGAATTTTGTATTAGAAGGTGAGCTACCCAAAAGTTAAGCAAATAGGTCAGAGATTGATGAAATCTGAATTATTTTATTAGTTATACTTAGAGCTGCATAAAGCAGGGATTTTCCATCTTGGCTGCTCTAGTGTCTAACAGTAACTGATCATCTCTATTAAAAACAGGAAAAAGGAAATTTCCTTTTTTTCTTATGGTACACTTCTCAGAATGTTTAGCTTTCCACTCAAAAATCCCTTGTTCTTATGACATAGTAGTCAGTTGGTTTTTCCTTCCCTGTCTCCCTGTCCTGATCTGACTGCTCAGAAAGCATTTCATCCAGAGCACTTCCCAATTTCAGTTTCCTACTCCAGAATTATCCTGCTTAAGAACGAGACTTACATCTGCTTTGGGTGCTTGTATAAGCTGTGTAAGCAAATGCATGCTGCATGGTTCTTTATACATCTTTTCTTCCCTTCAATTGTTATATTAATCAATATCTAAGTAAGCAGAATTTTTGAATGCTTGGAGACACAATCCTTTTACAGTTCTGCTGTGAGTAAAGCAATTTACTTATCTGCTTGTTTTGCTTTGCTAAATGCATTGGCTTTAGATGAGCTTTTTGGCATAGAAATTCCTAAAAAGACCATATCTAAGTGAGGAAATTGCAAAAGAGAAAGAAAGTGGTTATATAGATGGATTATATATTATTCATTTCTCCTTCAATATAAATTTAAGAATGATTTACAAGAGAACAGATCTCTGTGGCTTTATTTCAGAGTTGCAAAGCAACACTATGGCTAGATGGCTGTTCTCTTTAAGATTCCTCTTCCTCCGAAAAAAACTTGAGTAATGTGAATTTGTCTTAGCAGTGCTGTTGATGCCATCCGTGGCCTCCCTGATGGATACTGGGTAGGAATATTTCCCAACAGTCTCTTCCATCTGTGCTGAAATTTGGCACTAAACCAGCACAACCACTTTTATTTTCTTGTGGTGGTAGTTTCAGTTAGCAATACATAGCCATGCCTTCTGATTTGGGGGCCAAAGGAAAGTCCCAAAGCTGTTCCTATTCATCCTCTGGGGCACCAGTTGGATCAAAAAATCTTGTCTGATGCATCTGAGAATTCTGAATCACTGGATGCAGTGCCAGCCATTTCTCTGCTTGTTGGAAAAGATCCTGTTGCCTTCAAAGGTAGGCTAGTATCTGCGTTCCTGGTATGGCTATGGTGGGCAATGCAGCAAGACTGTCGGTCCAGTTTTCTGCAGGGACATTCCTCTTGTGCACACATGTGCTCCTGGCACAACGGCTCCCACCACTGTTCACCACCAGGCCAGGATCCTTGCCTTCAGGGAGGCAGAAAGACGTTTTTGTGTGGATCTCAGTGGAGCATGAGTGGAGCTTTATTTCCTTGACAAGACTGGAAAGTGTTGGTTCTGTCTCTTTCCCCTTCATACACATATTTTCTTTTCTTTGTAGAGCAAGTCATTTGTCTTTATCTCACCATTCACCTTCCTATTTGATTGCAGTTAATGGAATTGTCACCTTTATGTACTCATGTGCCATTTCTCAACCTGTCTGGACTTTGGCCCCCAAAGGTTACCACTGCTAGTGAAGTAATATGATTAAGTGAGTCTTTTTGGACAGATTTATGCAAGATTTTTTCTCCAGCAAGTGTCACATCTAGTCTAGTTCTGTAAAAGAGAATATTTCAAAGATGCCAACTGTCATCTAAAAACACTAAATTGTTCCGCAATGCTGGTTGAGAGGACTGCAGGCCATATCAGAGCAAGGCTGATTTACGCTACCTGAAGTAGCTCTGTGGCTTAAAATACGGGCTTTGGGTAATCATGAGAAAGAAAAGAACATTCCTGTCTCTCAGAAAGCACATTTAACAGGGAATTTTCATTAGTTACTCTCAAAAGGAAAGGTAACAGGATACTTTTTAAGTGAATCTGGTAAAAATTTTCATCAGTGTCATCGACAGTGGGATCAAGTGCACCCTCAGCAAGTTTGCTGATAACACTGTGCTGTGCAGTGTGCCCCTTTGTGATCAGGGCAGGGAAGCACTAGCATAGGGCTCCCAGAGAGGGAGTGGTGCCCTGTTGTCTCTGGAGACACCCAGGATCAGGGGACAGGGCTCTGAGCACTTGGTGGAGCTGAGGGGGCCCCTGGTCATTGCTGGGGAGTGGGACCAGATGGCCTTCAAGGGTCCCTTCCAACTTCAATGAAATATATATATATTTTTCCTCTTATTTTTGCTATGACTTGGAGGAAAAAGACTTGGAAAAATTGAGATACCAGTGTGACATAGGTATAAAAAAGGCAATGTTGATCTCTGTGTGTAACTAAGGGTGCTCAGGGAATTGTTATTACCACTGTATGAGTCGATGGCAAGACATCACTGTCAACATTATCCATGGTGGTGTGCTTGGGTACATTCTCACTTGGGTACAGAAAAAAAATGAATTCTGATGGCAACAAGTGCAGTGAAAGCTTATTAGGTAGTGCAACTTTGCTGTAATGAAAGAAATTGTAAATGGTTGATATTTAACTTTGCAAAACAAAGGCCAAAAGAGGGTTCAAACTGTGTGTATAAACGCACTGTGGGAGGAGAACAAGTGCTGTTTACATTAAAAGAAAGCGTCAGCCGGCCATGAATGTATGGAGGACAGAAATCACAACTTTTATTTTCAATGAAATAGGATTCTGGAACAGAACAGTAAAGAGAGATAGCTGGGGGGGTGAAGAGCAAGAACTATAAACTGAAGCACAGCGTGTTTGTGGAAGAGTTTATAGAATTTGACTGTCAAGGATAGTAGAAGAACACTTGGGTTCATTTCACCGGGTTTCATTTAACTGCTTCTCAGTTGAGCAAAACATGTGGGTAAATCACAGTCACAGCACTTTGTTTTGGATCACTGAGCTAACGTGAAACAGCTTGTGTCCATGCTCTTTATGCTTTCTCCCCGTGGCCCATTTCCCTGCTCAGACCAGTCCCTTCTGCTGCAGACATTTTCCGTGGGCCGGGTCCTGCATGTTGGGACTGGTCTGACTCAGATCGTGATGTGCACAGCTCAGGAGAGACATTTGCATCCCAGTACAGGAGGTGCAGACCTCCCGGGGCGTGAAATAGAGCATGAGAGCACAAACTCCCACGGCGCAATGAGCTGACTTGGAATTACTGCCAGGAGAGTGGTATTTGTTTTTTAAATCTATCAATTCAAAGCAAAACATTTGGACTAACACAGGAAAACAATGAATATTTCAGTGTGGGTTTCGTGTGCTTTCCTGCCCTGTCAAGATGCAAGGTATTCCCAATGGAAAGTCGATTTGCACAAAGATACTAGTTTTGTAAAGTGGTGTTTTCTGTCAGAAAGTTATTCCAACGGAAAATTACCAACTGGTGCTAATACAAAGTGACTAGCGAAGGTTTCAAAATGATTCAGTGGCCAAGCTGGAATGCGAACCCACAGCCCCTGACCACTAACCCTGTGCTCCGACCACAAAACAACACTCATCTTTCCCTGAGCAAGGTTGTTCTTGCACTATTTCTGCCTTGGCCAAAGTGGGAAAATTTTGGAAATGTTGCAAGAGAGCTTTTTGCTAGAAGATTTCCTGATGTGGAAGATGAGGAGGGTAAGAGGAGAAATCCGTGGTGGTTCGCTGGGGGCTCTTCAGGCAGGTTGGGGCATAGGAGTATGGAGGTGAGGAAGGTGGCCTCCGACCCCAGATAGGCTGTGGATGCTCCATCCCTGGAGGTGTTCAAGGCCAGGTTGGATGAGGCCCTGTCCAGCAAGGTCTAATATTAGATATGGAGGTTGGTGGCCCTGCATGCAGCAGGGGGTTGGAACTCGGTGATCCTTAGCGTTCCTTCCACCCCGGGCCATTCTGTGATTCACATGGAGGAATGCGGCTTCACATGGAGAATCGTGCTGGCCATTTTCCTTCTCAGTGGGATGGCAGAAAGCTCCCAGCTGACAGACCTGCTCTACCTATTTAGGAAGCAATGAGTGCAGACTGGGGATGCTCATTTCAGACCCATCGTTCTGCGGTTGCCTCCCCAGCTGCCTGGGCTGCTTACAGCGCTTCGGCACGGCTGTATTCCTGCCGTGAGGGCAGCCAGCCTACAGCTGAGACACCATCATCCCCTTTAATAAACATTAAGACCCGAAGCCCTCTCCGTTTCATTCACTTTTAAATCAAAGACAATTACTATTCCCTTGCTGAGGCAGCCACACCGCTGAACTCCTGACCGGGCACGGTGCTTTTAAAAGCACTCGGGGTCCCCAAATGCGAACCAGCTGCCGGCCTTCAAAGCCGATCAGGGGAGGCCCGGCTGCGCCTGCGCTGCTATCCGCCTCGGCTCGGGCAGAAGCGGCCGGGCCGGGGGGAACGCGGCGGCGGCGGCGGCTTTCCCGGCAGCGGCCCGCGAGCAGGAAATCGCCCTGTCAGGAAAAGCGCGGTTTGTGTGAGCAGCTCAGATAGTGTTTCAGTTTGGACAAGTAAGTGACCGCCGCAGGCCGGCGGGCTCCCTTAGGCAGGCAGCCCGGGCGGGGCCGCCCCTCAGGAGAGCGCGTTCGCGTGGCTCCGCGCGCGCCGCCGGCGACCGTTGCGACCGTTAACGGCGTTGGCGCGGAGCGGCGCTGCTGTGGGCCCCGGCGCGGGAACGCTCAGAGGGCGCCTTCCTCGTTCACGAGGAGCTGCTTGTTGACAAATGTCGCGTTTTCAGTTTAAAAAAAAAAAAAAAGAAAGAAATTACATATATATATAATTGTATTATTCTGACTCTAAACCCCAGG
>JAOWBP010004015.1:17236780-17269645 GCA_028571105.1 Tragopan temminckii
GCTGGATGTGGCTCTGGGCAGCCTGGTCTGCTGGTTGGTGACCCTGCACATAGCAGGGGGTTGGAACCAGATGAGCATTGTGGTCCTTTTCAACCCAGGCCATTCTATGATTCTGTGATGATTCTATGAACAAGGACATCTATACCTCGATAAGGCACTTGGACCCTGGTCCAGCCTCACCTTGAATGCCGTGGCCCAGCTGCCGCTTTGTAGTTTTCCTTATGGAAGAATCTCTGGAGCCCTGCTGGTTTTCACTGGTAGAGCTGCTATATCAGACTTGATATAAGAGGTACTGAGACTGCACAGTAAAAATACTTTTCATTTTCATTATTATAACAGTGTGTGTGTTATTCCTGGATTTGACACGGTCCCTCTGACTTAGCCAGCAGTGCCTATGAGCACGTCTTCTTTGTCTCTGCTGTAAATGTGTTCACAAGCTCCATAAATATCAATAGTTATGATTAAATATAAAAGTCACTCAGTGCCAGTATTTCTGTATTGGCATTAGGGGAAAAGAGATATCAGAAGAGGTAAGAGTTTTGTTTTTGCTGACTGAAACATTGCAGCAGCAGAAACGATGACACTTACAGTAAAGTCACAGTCTACCGAAGAATATAATTCCATCATTGCCTGGAAACTTAGCACTTATGCAGGGATATTTTTCACTCTTGAGGAATATTAAAGTATGTCAGTGAATGAGAATTACTTCAGACATTCAGGAGATCATAGGGCTTATGAATACTTGGTGACCAAAAGACTTCTTTCCAGTGATGCCTGTTGCACAGGACGTCCCTAACAAGCTAACAGAATGAAGTTGAACTATATCCTTCAATCCACGTGTCACTGTGTGCCCTCTGCCACTGGGAGTGCCAGGCTTCAGTGGGGCTGTGATGGAAGGCTGCTGCTTGATCTTCTGTAGAACAGTATACATGTGTACAATGCTCATGTGTGAGAAACATCACAATTTGTGCCGTACAGTGCACAGATCCTAGAAGCAGACTTTACAAATGTGATATGAGAATGGCACACAAATGAGCAGTTGCATGGCTTAGAAAATTCTGGTGTGGCTTTACACTGAAAGATGACACATCTGGCATCTGGCTTTTTTACTTTTTGTTCCTAACTCAATGTTCTTTTCCCAGGGAAAAAAAAAATAAAAGTCAAATTGCCCTAAATTATATGGTTTTGGGATTAGCAGCATACGTCTATCTATGAAAGTGTAGCAAGTATCACATATACAACCAGCAAATTGTATTGTTGGCCTAAACAAAACTGGAAAGTTTTATGAACAACCGCTGTATAATGTCAGCTTGCCCCAGTGTCTGCTTTTGGAAGCCTCGTGCTTTCCTTTGAGAGTTATTATGCCAACACAGAGAAAATGAAATGGAAACTAAGAAAGCTATCATTTTCCCTCTTCCCCCCTCCCCTTTCTTTTCCTGTTGGGAGTGTTTCTGTTTGCCTGGATAAAACTTACCCATTCCAGTACCTAACTGCTAGTCGGCATTGCTTGCCAGCTTGGGAAGTTGCTGTGCAGGCTGCCCCTAAATAGCTCGAGTCCAACTGCAGAGCACCTGCTAGTTGATTGGGAGACAATAAAATTCAGGGCAAAGGCTTCCCAAACACAAAGGCTTACTTGTGAAAAAAGACTTTGTTGATCTTGGATGAGGTTGTAACCACCATTTGATGACTTTAGTGAGGCATTGTATGGTGTACTAAGTCTGTACATGTGTTTCTGTGTGTGAAAAAACAACACCTGAGCTAAACAGAAGAGACCAGAACTAAACTAAGTCTCCTCCTAACGGTCTTTCTTCAGACATATTTTATGGAGCGCTCCTGAAAGGACTTTTTGTGTAAGCCCATTGGAAGCTCTTTCCAAGGCTGTGATCAGGAGTGCCAGAGCCTATGGCCACTGCTCAGTTTGCAGCTGGGATCTCCCAGCTTCCCAGTTCAGACTCTGGTGTGGCCCTATAACAGTCGTTAGCCTTGTTGGGATATGGAGGAGCGTGAAAAAGGCGGTTTTAGAGAAAAATATTCTTCACTTCCTCAGTCCCTGTTCATTCAGCTGCTACCATGCACTGCTGCACCTTCAGCTTTGCACTGTGCCTTCTGTCTGCTGGACTCTTTGAGGCATTTATCCCTTCTCTTGGAGCCAGTTGTGTGTTCTGACTCATTCAGTATTGTGTTTGTGGTTTATTTTATGGGGTGAAGCAACTGGGATAACCTTGTGAAGATCAAACCAGAATACTTTCGTATGACATACAGTTGCAGTGTTAATTTTCAAATACATTTAGTGATAATACTGGCATTCATTCGTTCTTTACAGAAATATGGTTGTTGTGAAAGGTGGACAGCAACAAGTTTTCACGGTAACATAGTAGATCTGCTAATTAGCCTGTTCATTTTCAGAAATTTAGTTTAAAGGAGGCAGCTCTAAACTGCCAGGATTCATTGAGCTGTTCCCTGGAAGGCATTGGTGTAATCTGGACCCCACTAGAGTCTGTGAGCATCTTTTTGTTTTGTTGACTCGGTTTCCAGTAAAGGATTATGAAACACTTGGACATCCCTCGGTCGTGCTGACTGGTATCTAGAGGATCTCCTTGGTCCTTTCTTTTTGTGGTTCAGCTGCAGTCTGACAGAATGATTTTTGACTTTCAGAGATAGACAATTTAGTGAGCTGAGGCAAAATTTCAAACAGCATTGCCCAAAATATTTATGAGGATCAAAGCCATACTATTATCAGATATGTTCTGAATACTTGCAGGATCTTTTCAAGAACCACTGCATCTTTTCCCAGCAGCTCTGCAGGGACTGTTGCTTAGGCCGGAGGAGAGCCTGCTCAGCACACAGGTGGGATCTATCACTAGACAGGGCTGCCTGCTCCATCCGTGTGTGCAGGAGCCGGCCAGGAGCCAGTAGTTAGTTCTTACCATCTGGGTTGCTTACCTTTTTTTAAGCATTTCAGCCAGAAATGAGTTATTTCTTACCATCGTGCAAGGCAGCACTTCTGAACTCTTGCCGAGTTTGGGATTTACCACCTCGTCACACACATACAATGCCTTTTGCCCCAACCAGGTGCCAGAACAAACACAGTCCACGCATGTAGATGTAAGGCACCCAGGTTGAGGGAAAGCCGTGCAGTACACTGATCACACACAGCAAGCTGATCTTTTGCTGCAGTTTTTGTTGAAAACCTGATGGTTAGTGAGGGCTGGATTCTGAGACATTCAGTATGGAGCAGGACAAGCAGAACTGACAAACTGGATGACTGCCCGGTGTGCTACAAAAAAGGCAGAGAAAGAGAGAGCCTTTGGTATCATTCAAGAGCTTGACTGTTTTTTCGGTAGGTATTTTTCCAGTTCACAGCAGGCCATTGACACTAGAAAGTGCAGCAACAGCAACCTCAGTGGTGAAACTGCCAATGTTACAATCAGAGGGAGATAAAGTGAGGTATTTGTTGGAGGGGCAGTACCAGGAAATGGCTGAGACATCACATGACGGAGGATGTGCTCTGTGTAGCACAGGGATGTATTTACTTACAGGCTAGACTTCTACCAGTCTCGACCAAAGGCTCCTTTGGCTATAAGTTATTTGACTTACCTGACCCACTCGCAGTAGGAAGTGATTATATAGATAGTAAATACCTACCCCACCCTTGGCAGGCAGACAGACTCTTTGCCAAAATGGTCTAGCTCAGCTTTACAGAACGTAAAATATCCTACCTTCCTTGTGAATACCATCATTTCAAAGACATTAGAAGCTGCTGCTGTTCCAGTAAACTGCTCCACTTCTTGGCATTCGATCATCGTGGAGAAAGCCTCTCAGATTTACCTCTTACCATCACCTGGAACACAAATCATACATGAAGAATAAGCCTGGAACTTTTCTAAGGTACAAATCACATCTACCCTCGATGATAAAAGCTCCCAGGCCCCCTGGCAGGCAGGGAAGTCGCCGGTGATGGAGGATCCTGACAGGAGCTTCACACAGCCATTCATTGAGATGCTAAATAGAGACTCCAAGAGAACTTTTCCTGGACTTTTTTATTTTCTTGGAATGATAGTTGCAGCTTAGTTAGCATGCATAACACACTCCATGGTGATTAATTGTTGTTAATTAATGAACGGGTTTCAAATTTTAAGCTAAGTGCCTGAGACATTCTGTGTAATTTATCATTTTTTAACAATCATGTTGCTATTATTGGAATTCCTAACTCTGAATTCTCTTCTGCTAAATAGATGAGATTTCAACAGAATCTGTGACCTGTACCACAACTGAGCATTAGCATAACCCTGCGACTTCTCACCTAAACAAGATTCTGATCTTGCTTACATCAGAATGTCATTGGAAGAGACCCATGAAAAACCAGCAGATTTATGCTGCTGCAGCTAAGAACAGAATCTGGCCCAAGAAAGGTTTTAAAAGGACTACTTTCAAATGAAAATGATGATGTCCTCCTGTTGGGCTGTAGGAATAGGTGAAGAAAGAAAGGGAAGCAGAGAAGAGCTGTGTCAGGGGAGTCAAGTCTACACAGATAGTTTAATTCAGTTCATGTTTTTGGTGTATGTGAGAATTCAGGTGCCGATACTTCAGATGCTGGGATGGGCAGGAACAGTTCAGTTAGCAGAAACTGAAGTGAAAATTTCATTTTCTTCAAAGGTCATTTAGCAGAGGTCAGGGAGTAATTCTTCATTTTGTGCCAAAGCAGTGACTGTTTGCTGAAGCAGACCTGATCTTTCCGTGTGCGTGGGGCTCATGCATTGCTGCCGGCTTCCCTGCGCACCACATGCTTGCTGCCTGGTTTAGATGGGCTTAGCAGAGAACACAGATAAGTTAAAAAGGATTTGTGCTCCTGTTCTCCTGGATCATCAGTCACGTACGTAGAGTGTTAAGGACAATGTGCTGCACTGGGCTCAGCAAAGGGTTTTAATGTACTAAGGCGGAGATCCATAAAGAACACAGGCACCCAGCTCTGAGGCTGGGATTCAGAAGCTTTAATTAGGATGCTGCTTTGCCTGCACACTGGGTTGGGGGAATTCAGTGCCTAGTAATGGGGCTCATGTGAACCGATACTCTGAGCAGGGGGATTGAGTTAGCGAGCTGGAAAAATGCTGAAGAAAAGGATAAATTGCTGCGCTTCAGTAGGCACCTAAACCCTTTTCTTGGATCTGACCCTGAAGCTGAAGTTTTAGTAATATGTACCAGTCAGCCTGTGTTTACAATTCCACTGAGTTTCCTTAGGGAAATAAATCAAATTAAACTTATTTTCGTTTGACCCTGTTATTAAAGTAAAAAGCTGAGCACCAAAGTGTACTGGAAGCCCAATGTTATACTGGAGCCACACTTCCCTTGTTTCTATTCCATTTATGAATGCCCTTCATCAACTAATCGCTGTTTGGCACAGTATTAAATTTAATCACTGAGCTCCAAAACGTTGTAATGTGTCTACCTACTCCATGGTTCCATTTGGATGGAAATTTTCTATCTCGTTTAAAGACTATTAAAGCCCTGTCTTTCTTGTGCAGAACAAAAGGGCGTTGTTTACTTTGTTTTGCATTATTTTCCTATTCAACAAAAGATGATTATTCTGTCTTCTCAGTGCAGGGATCTTGTGAACGTGTAGACCTCCTCTCTACTTGCTTTTCTTTTCCAGGGTGACTACAAAATAGAGAAATTTTCTTCATGCAGGAACTTGTGGTTGAAATGCACAAAAACAAATGTTATTTATCTAAACCTTCAAGGTTTTCCTAATGAAGGTATTAATTAAAAAGTGACTGTGAGTGAGGCATAATTGAATGAGGAAACACTGTTACAAGGCACAGCAGCAGCTGTGATGAGAATAATGCACATTTATGATTAAGAATGAATGTTTCATGATATAGAAGCATTTGTTTCAGTCAAAACCTTTCGACCTTATAAGAGAAATGCATTAACCCCACAAACATGTATTTGATCCCATTGTTGCTATCACGCTGTAACCTATGGGGAACAGCTATTTTGATCCTTATGACTGGGCAGGCTGTAGGCAAGAGAACAGGGTGCTTGCTTTTTGAGAGCCAGCAGCCCAGTCACAGTGGGTTCATTTTCTAAAGACCCAGTTATTGAATGACACAAGGTGCAGATTATGACTCACTCTGCATAGGTTAAGTTTTTAAAAATCAACCTATATTCATCTTTCTGGCACCTACACAGCTGCATAATGTATTTATTATCTCTTGGGTCCCATTAACCCTTTCAAAGGCTTAAAAGTGATCTGTATCACAGCCCTGATGTTCTTATCAGGTGGATTTGATTTGCTTCTCTTATATCAGTGGTGAATTAGTGAACAGGGCAGATTTTATTTTCTCTGGTCACGGAGCAATTCTTCAGCCTGGTTTTGGACTTTTCCTCCTTTTCTAATGGCACTCATTAAAAACATGTTGTTTGCTGTGGGTGTTTACTGATTCGTGACACTGTGTTTTCCAGGTCTCATCCAGATGAACCAGGTACCCTTCGATCTCTGAGTCCTCCAGTGGTCTTGCAATGACACTGTAAGTAATCATTGTTGATTATAAACAGCTTTTCAAGCAGAAGTTTGGTGCCAGTCCAGCACATTTTATTAGCTGAAACATTTCCTTGTATTTCCCACTTGTATTGCAACCTACTTTTTATGGTAGATTTAAGAGTATGGGAGCAGTTTTGTTGTGCCTGAAAGGCCTTTAAAAGGACAGAACCACCTCTTCGCCCTCTCCGCCCATCTCCTTCCCCATCATCCCTCCTTTCAAAGGGAGAACATCAGGAAGTTTGGGGTTCAGATGTGGTTCCTAAACCTGTGTTAATAAGGAAGGCCTACTACACTGCTGGAAATGATGTGCAGCCGCTTGTTCCTGTATTTCATCTCTCCTTCCTCTCAGGAAACCAAGACTTCAAGGGAAGGAAGTCCCCAAATGATCCTTGTACATATCATTAGAAAAAAATGTTAGTTGCTTAAGAAAAGGGTGTTTACCTTACATGCATGGCTTCATTTCTCCACCTATCCCTCTACTGTGCATGCTGCAAATAATGACAGCTGTTATAGGACTGCTGTATAGGGTGCACACTAGGAAATGAAGCCTCTCTTTAACCCCTCGTCTGTAGTTCTAACTCAGCAGAATTTTCATTCCCCGGTAATATGGCTGGAGTAGAGGAGGGACTGTACCTTCTCTTAGTACTGTGGGTAAATGGATACTGCAGAAACCTTTTCTTTTATGTTGAATCAAGCACTGAAATTAATTTACTTCCTCTCTGCTCATAAATACTACATGTCAGCTTTCTGCAAGCCACAGTATGTCAACATACTTGCAGTGATTCCTATAGAAAGGAAGTGGCAAAACTGCATGTGAGATTATTTACAGCAAATTAATGTGTAAAATGAACGTAGACCAGGTACTTGTCTGTGTCTTTACTCAGGAAACACATATTATCCTGTGACATTCATGACCGGTCATTTCTAAACTGAAAATGGATGTTGCAGAACACAAGTAAGGAACAGACTGGAACCGAGTATAAAAATACATATGCTGTTTTGCAGCTCATAATAAAACTTATTGAATACTGATGAATAATAGATGCATTTAAAGGAAATTATGATCTGCTACTGTTTAATCCTTGAAAGAAAAAAGCAAATTTGCTTATGAATTCTCTGCAATGGTTTATACTTTAAGACAGAACAATGGATGCTTGATACGAAACTCACTGGAATCAATAAAAAGACCCCCATTTTATGCCCCACGTTTGTAGCCTGCACAGAAGTCTGTTATGGCAGCTGCCACCTTTACTAGCTCACCAGGGTTCGGACCAGCTTCCTCCAGGGCTGCAGCAGTAACGGCTCCTAAGTCTGGCTGAAACAACCTAGTATTCCCTGGGGACCCAGCACAGAGGTGGACCTGTAACACACTCACCTGCGTGTTACATCAGTAAGTCTAGTATGTGCCGTTCCAGTTGTAGCTCTTGTAAATTAAACAGAGAAATAAGCTGCTCTTTCGCTTCTTGCCACTGCTGAAATATGATCCAAGGCTCAGGTAGATTCCAGCTGTGATCTCGCTCTGTGGTTATGAACATACATTTATGTTCTCAAGACATTATAGCTCCTTCTACACAGGCAAAAATTGTAAAAACAAAATGAACAACGTTCTCTGTGTACAGTAGAGTTATTTAAAGCACCTGAGGGTTTGAACATAAGCAGACACTGTGTTCGCATACAATATAAGCAGGACTTCTGGGTTTGGGCATTTAAAATGACAATTAAAAATACAGCAGGCATGTTTCAACAACTTTATGGGATGCCATAAACATCCAGAAAAGGATTCCAGACAAAAGAAAAGATTCACAGAACAGATTCTTTTCTTCTTTTCGTTTCCTACCTTGGGTTTTAGTGTGGTGTGTTGTGATACACCACAAAACTAGTGAAACAAAAGCAGAGGGCTGAAGGTGCCTTGCTCATTGCAATCTGTTATAAGAGGGAAAATGGGCTTTAGAGAGTCAGAGCTTATAACTTGAACGGTTCTGTTCAGGTAATGGTTTTAACTTCCTGCTCTTTTAAAAATCTAAAAAGAATAAGAGCCCCATACAGGTCTGGAAGGTGGAAAACGCTTTCCTTCCGCAACACAGAGGTGGACAGAATAGGCTCAGAATCTCCTTCTGGCACAATTTTGCATAGCATGACTCTGCCTGAATTTTCTTAGAGATATCTGCCACAGGAGCAATGCTGCTGCCTTGTCAGTCAGCTCTTCCCACTGTGGCCTCCTGACGGCGTGCTGTGGCTCACAAACCTTTGGAATCTGTTGTGTACCTTTAAGCATCATAGTGTTTACACTTATACAGGGCACCTCCTGTTGTGGCTGTTTTATAGGCATTAAGCTCAAGTGAGAAGAAGAACCTGAATCACAAATTAAGGATTTAATTACAAGGCTCTTCTTCCTCAGTATTTTTTTTTCCTGCCACTTGTAAACCTTTGACAATAAGAATAGGGAGCTGAAGGTGAGTTGGCTGCTTTGGTTCTTTGTAACTGAATACTCCTTCATCTATTGGAAAAATGCTTTGAAATCAGACATTGAGTGAAATTTCCTCTGGGATGCTCAGCTCTTTCCTAGCCTTCAGAAGGCAGGCCAATTATAGTATGTTTTTGAATACTCCTGAAATCCCTATCTAATTTCAGCCATGTCTTTTGTTCTGCACATGCACTGAAAACACATAGCCATCAAAAGAACCACCTCCCAGCACTCAGCCAGAGCAAATCCCTCCCCAGCTTCCCTGGGTTTCACTCAGTCCTCTCTCTCTACAGGAATCAGCCATGTGTAGCTCCTCTGAAGAAAGTTTTTTGGGTGTCCACAAGCAGTTTACCTTCTTCATATGCAAAGAGGCCAAGGAACTGTTTGTCTCTTCTTTCTTGTCAGTGGGCACCCAGCGCTGGGATTGTTTTTCAGGTGTCAGGGATAAGTGCAGGTGGTGTTCCTGACAGCCCAGGGGAAAGTAACACACTCATTGGTGATCCAGCATCCCAGTGAGGGCAGGAAGAAAAGGAAACATTCAATTTTTGCACACAGATCAACTTGCAGTGATTGGGAAAGATATCTGCCAGAAAGGAGGGAGATGCAGAGTATCTTAAGGTTACATTTGTTTCCTGTGGTGGTGCATTTGCTTTGTTTTAGTTTTCCTTTCACCTTCCCCTTACTATAATTCAGGACTGCGTATGTAGCAGCTGTTTCTCCCCTTTGCCTGTATGTATTTCCTTCAGTGAGGCAATAATTTCACAATCTGAGGAATCCAGAGGCAATCTCTTTTTACCTCTCCACCTTGCTAGTTGTAACCTCTTGCTCCTAACCCTGCCCTGGTTGCAATACTACGCTGTGAAACAAAGTTCAAAGGTGCTTTTTTTTCACCTCGTATTTCTTCCCTTCTCCTTGGGTTCTTTCTCAGTGTAGTCCCAACAGCAGTTTTGCCCATCGAGCACATTCCCCAGTGCTCCTGCTGAAATCCTCACCTCCTGGAAACACGACCTTGGGCTGAAGCCCACCCCTCATAGAGGTGCTCAGCACAAAATGAAGTTCAGGCCCTTTGAAGAGCTGTTTCAGGGGCTACAGTGGGCATGAAATAGGGTGTGATGTTAACACATCCTCTGTGCAGGGTAATTTGGGTGTTAATTGTAGTGAAACTGCTGTGGTGGATAGTCTTTCTGGCTATGAGTGATCTTATGTGCTTACTCGTTGCAATAGCAGCTATGTGACTTTTTCATTTATACAATCAACTTGAAACTTTCCTGATGAAATAAGGTTTGTAGTTGCTGCTGTCAAAAAATCATAATAGGAAAGGCAGTTGCAGTATGTCTCCAGAATGCTGTCTTGAACTCCTGCACCTTGCTTAGCATTGCAGATATCTTCTGCTGTGATGGAGAAGTAAAGCTGATCTGAATGTGGAACAGATTTGAGTAAACCCTTTCACCTGTGCAGCAGGGCAGAGTCACTCCTTGCCTTTTATTTGCTCATGCTTTGCCCATGTTAGTCACAACCGACAAAACTTCAGCTGTTTGGGCAAGTGTACCACAGGCCAGTGCATCTCAGTCTTAGCACATTTATCTTATTGTTCAAGACAATTCCTCACACTCCTTGACATTTAATCCTGTGGGTATTTGTAGGCTGTTATGTCTGCCCTTATTGTTGTTTAACCTAGCAATAAGCATTTAGCTCTGTCCTCATAAATCATTTCCCTCCAACTCCCTGGCTAGAATGACTACATTTGCTCCAAAGTATGAAAAAGCCAGGCAAAGCCTACCCTTTAAATGACTACACCCACAGGATTTTATTGGTGGCACAAAATCAATGCTCAAGCCATGATTTCATTCCTGGTTGACTGTGTGATCTTTTACTGTTACACTGACCTAAGGATCTATATCAGCACTGCTCCAGACTTTTTTTTTCTGTGTCTTCCTACATACTCTTCGGATTTGCTCCACCTCTTCCTCCAGCTTTAAAACCACCAGTTTAGGGCCCCTGCCCCTTCTGCTGCTGGAAGCAGCCTCTGCTTCCTCTTCCTTTGTCCTTCACTGAAGCGCTTCTGTACAGCCAGAAGTTGGTTCCTGCAGGGAAGCTGGAAAGTGGGCTCCCAGTGCACCACCTGGGCTCAGCATCTGGTGGGTGCAGAGAAGCAGGAAAAGGAGTCACAAGCTGGATACAAATCTCTGCCAAGATCTGTGTCAAGAACTCACCAGCAAGCTGGGAGTACATGGGAAATCCTTGCATTTTTACCCCTTCCTCCCCCCCATTCAGTATCTCAGTGCTGGGGCTTTCTGTGCTCCTCTTTTGGGGACTTCTCTATGCTTTGGGAGTGTCTTCTCTGAACTGCATGCGTATGAGTTTCAGGAGCTTGGTGGTGAAGCCAGATTGTGATATTGATTAAGGAGTTTTTGAAGGTATCATTACTATATATTATCACCTGGATCAGGCATCATTCAGGAGAACCCTGAAAAATGCAGGAAGATCTCTTGGTGGACAGACTAGCCAGTAGCTGCCTACTGCAAACTTTTGCTTCTTTTGGATTTTTGGTTACAACCACAGATAAGAGAAGGACGAGAGACCTTTCATCTACCATGTGATATCATCCCATCAATATAGGGTATCCTACCATCACATGTAAAGTAGGAGTGTTCTCTTCCTAACTGGTAGAAGTCTGGAAGTTGCAAAATGATATTGCAAACAAAAGTCAGGATGTGACAGAAGACATTTCCCTTCCTAAAAAAGTAAATAAAATTTAGACAATCATCAAGTCCATTATCTCTTTCTTTCCTACTCGCATACTCATTGTAACTCTCCTACTCTCACCTCATTTGTTACTGCGTTAGATGTGGCTGATTACTTCAGTGCATTTTCTTTCAGGACCCTTTTGTCTCTGATTTGGAATATTTGTCTATTTGCCATGTAGCAGATGACTTTGGTTCTGAATTTGGAATAACTGTTCAAAAGCTACATCATCCCTGAGCTGCAGACCCACCCTTTGAAACTCGGAACATTTATTTTTACTTTTCTGAAGTCTGAGTTGTCTTCAGACATGATTAAGAGAGTCCTATATAAGCATGAATTAAGTTAAACTGTGTAACCATGTCTGGGGAGTTTAGTCTTGTTTAATGGCTTTGTTCAGTTATTCTACCTGTTCATTATCTTTGCATAAACATTAAAATCATACAATCATTGCAATTCCTCCTCTGAAATAAGAAGGTTCTTATAGCAAACTTAACCCTGTGCATGTTTCTTTGTTTCCTTATGAGTATACACATGCACTTCTTTATTTTGTTGAGTAACTCCTGCAACCATAATTTTTCCACTCTGCATCTATTCAGATGCATGGCAAGCATGGCAGAATTCCAAGTGTAACCAGAAAAAAGGAAAACCAAGTTCCTCTCTCAGATCTTCATCATCATGGAAGATGTTCAGCAAACTGTATTAGAATTTTCAAGGCCATGGCATCATTTTCTGAAAATTTATTTCTTTGGACCAAAAAATTCAATAATCTGTTTGGGAGTGAGAATCTTTCGTTTCACACTGGTTTGTAGTTTAGTAAAGCTTTAGCTATGTAAATACGTATTCACCAGGAAGGGTTACTGCCATGCTCTCTTATGCTCTGACACCTGTTTTCATATTCTTTTTCTCTGGGCATTTTTTTCCCCAAGTCCACAAAATCTGACCTCTCTTACTGGCTTCTTATATTCCTTCATTATGTATTGGTCATGCTATGATGATGACCTCTATAGAAACTCTCTGAGATACATGCATTAAGTGTTGAGGCAGTCCTTTCACCACCTCCATACACCTTCATCAAAGTAGATCAGAAACAGAGCTGAAATACTTTCAGAAAGTGGGGCTGAAAATTTAGAATGAACCAGAGGAGATCTCATTGGCAACACCCTTGTTATCACTGTCCTTTCTTCTTTAAAAATCACGAAGACTGAAATAGGCTGTCTGATAGAAACAGATTTCACACTAGTATTGCTGGAATGAATATAGAAACAGCAGAGTTTAACAGTAGTCCAGGATCTGCAAAAATATGCTATAATTCCTCTGACCTCCTCAATGAGATGTGAGCATATTATAGGGAGAAATGTTGTGGGACATAGCTAATAACCTTTTATTACCTTTGTATTGGTTTCGTGAATCTGTTCCAGCTTTTTCTGCCACAAAAACGTGGGAATCCCTGATTTAAGGCTGATCCCATGAATTACTAAATGGCCTCATGCCCACTGACTCAGGAAAACGTACATAAACTGGGTAAGCAACAGCTAATTACATCCCATAAAACATCTCTTCAGCCTGCTTCTGGATGAGCCATTTTATCTCAGAACTAATTGAATGTCTCGTCACTTACTTTTAATCCAGTCTCTGCTGAAGGCAGTAAGAATTAATGTTCTGATATTCCTGGGGAAGGAATTGGACCCTGGCTCCAGCAAGTTAGTTCCTCTGAGCAGATGGGTGTGTCAACAGTGCAGCCAGAGCAGGAATTTTGCAAGAATCACAGCCTGATGGTAATTCTCTCAATCCTGCTCAGGAGAAGACTTTTAGCAGACAGCAGAGTGGACTGATCCATCCTTTCTAACAAGCAGAAGGATACATTACTGTGGCTTACTCTGCAAACACATCTTTGCCTCAAAGGCTGTACATTTAGAGCACCAATAGTTGAGGGAAGTGTAGGAAGGTTTTTGTCTACTTCTCAGTCCATTTCTAAGCAAATATTAATAACATACTAGAATTCAGCTGACTTGAACATATAATAGAATTCATTTAAAATGCTGCAACATGTTGAAAAGTCAGGATGCATTGAGAAAACTTCAGTTTTTTTTAAGCTTTGGTTATACTGGGAGCTGCAGACACAAAATGATTACTACTTCTTACCTGTAGCTGAAAAAGAAATCGTGCATCTCTTGACATCAGACATTGCTTTAATCTGCTCACAGCTTGTTTTGTTTTTTTCTGTTTCATTTCCCTTTACTGTGTTAAGTCTTGACCCTGAAAGGTGAGGAAGTGAAGGAAATGGAAGAGTGAAATTTGGGGAGTCTGACACTAAGAAGCCAAGGGAACCACAGGGCAGTCTGTCTGGTTGTGAGATGGAAATGTAAGTCGACTCCTCAAATTAATTACTTTGGAACCCACTTACTTGTGACTGTGGACTCCCTTAAGCATAAGTCTTACATTATGTCACTGAGATGGCATTTGGGCTTGATTTATGTTGGCACAAAGCTAGCTATAAACGGTGCATGTGTGCCCATAGTTGCCCCTTTTCAAACAGAACATGTTTTTAGAAACAGGAAACATGGCTGCAGCAGGAGCACACCAAGCCTCTGCTGTGTCAACAGCCTCACAACTGCAGGTATCCAGGATCTGCGCGACGCATTCATTTTCCACCTATTTCAACTCAGTCAGTAACTTGGAACACCATTACCAGAGATTAACGGTTGGTTGCTGGAGCAAAAATGACTTATTAGGTGAAATGTACTCCTCTAAAGACGTGTATCTGAACAAGAACCACAATCCATGTCTTAATCTTTTTCTTTCATCCTCTATTGAATCTGTGGCTAGTTTTTCATGGTGATAACCTCTCTCTCATTTTTTTTCTCCCTTAGAGAATGAGGCCACACTATATTAATTATAGCTGGTTCTGTAGTCACATCGTTTGTCTTTAAAAAGTTATGCTCCTTTTTGTCCAGATAAGTACGAATCCTTCAGGTCGTGTTCAGGGAAGTTCAAACTCTTCATTGTTTCTTATAGTGTGTTAAAAACAATTCAGTACATGTAAGCAATGTTCAAGATTTCTTGTAGGAGGTAGCTATGCATATGTAAATAAAGAACAAAAATTGCAGAGCATTTTTGATGACCAACATAACTGTATTTTTGTTCCTCAGATGCATTTATTCGCGTATTCAGTCTTTGTGTGAACAGTGGGAAGCTATCAGTAGGCACAAATAGCTTTTTCCACGGTGCTTCATCCACTTGGATCTGCTCTGCCTGAAGTGAAATAAGATTTTCTGTGCTCCAGGAATGTAGCACCCTTGGACATCTCAGTGACACCGACACAACCCTTGGAGTTGTGGGAGTGGGAGTGGGAGGGATGGAGGTGACCTGAGTCGTGAGGGCCCTGTCCCTTCCACCAGAGCAGACTAAATGAGCTGCACACTGTAGGAGTTCCCTTTCTTAACATCCCTTTATTCAGACTTTGAAGAAGTCTGTAACAGAGACAATGGTGTTGTGCACAACAAACAGTCTTCTCTAAGTTTCTAAGAAGAACCAATGATGCAGAAAACATTTTTTGTTCCGCATAGTATATATTTCCCTCCTTTTTACCTTTAGCTGGGAGAATCCTGATGTTAGCAATTAAACAATCAAGGAGATTGTAGGGCATATCTCATACAGTGAGTTCAAAGGTCTTCATGTTGTCTTAGAGAAGCTGAGAGGAAATGTGTATTAATTCCTAAAGACCACCTTCTAAATAAGAAATGCTGTTTCTCAATGAAAATTGACTTGAAATAGGAACTAGGACCAAAGTCTTTTAAATAGAAATATTCTACCTTGTGTGTTGGAAGCCAGCAGTAACCTGATTGCACCTCCTGCTCGGTGAACGTAGATAATCTCTGAGACAATTTGAGTAATCTTCAGGAGTAGGATTGTTGTGTTACTCACTGAAGATTTACAGTCCCTTCAGAGACGGTGTGAGAATATATTTCCATCAGGAAGATTTTTTCCTGTGTCTTAGGATTCCTTGCTTATTTTCTGATTGAAAGTCTGCTAAATTTGTCAAAACATTTGAACCTACAGCATGAAAATCAATGCCAAGCTCCCTGCACTTGGTGTTTTGATGCATTAATTGTTTCAAGCCTGATTGCTGAACATTACCCTTGATGTCACAACATTGTCACTTCGTTAGAAGCTCGCTGGACTAGAGGCAGTAGCTGCAATGCTCTCTTGTGCTTGGGTTGGAATATTTTTTTCCCCTTTTTTGAGAGTATTACTTGCAGTAAATGCAGAGTCTGAGTTACGCTCTTTTGCTTTTTAATTTATAAGCATGCTGTTGTGTTTGGGACAATATTATGTCAATAACAGGTACACTTATCAGAAAGATTGGGATACTGTAGGGCTGAGTAGATATCATGAGGGTCGGTATTTTAACATCCCTAGATTAGCACCCAGCACCAGAGTAGAGGGCAGAAAAACACTGTCAGCATAGAAATGCATGTTAGGTCCCTTGGTGGGAGCTGAGGATGCCCCAGGGAAGCCATAATGCCATTTCTGCTTCAAGAGCAGCAGGCAGAGGCAGCACTGCCTTTGGGGTCTGCAGTCATCCCCCTGCCAGAGCAGTTCTCACAGCAGTGTGGCCTTCAGATATGGGAAGATCTGGTTAGGAGACAAAATATTTCTTTTCAGTAGGTAAGAAATGCAATTACCAAGATTCTCACTGTATTCCAACTTTTGCCATTAAGACACTGCTTGAGATAAATTTTTCTCCTCAGAATTTCTTGAATCCAGCTGTTGTATCTGTTACTGCTCAGTGCTCCTTTCACACTGTCTCTAAAGGTCTTACACCAGTGGGTTTTACTGGGATGATCAAGTGTTACTGCCTCTGGAGTTTGGTTTGTGCCGTTTGTAAGAAATCTGAAAGCTGGGAGGTCTCCATGGGTGCTAGTTAGAAGATGCTGGAAACCAAATTACTTTCATCCGAAATAAATACAACTCATGGTGCATATTGTCCTTACGTATTTGTGCAGTGGCAGCATAGCTTTAACACTGAGCATTATTAAAGCCCCCAACTAGTTCTCATATTTTATAATCTTTATGCAGACCAACTTTAATTTTTATATTCTGCGTGTACTTGCAATTAATTTACATGATAAATGTGGAGCAGTCAGAACAGGATATTAAAAAGGAACGGCTGGGGTGAGCGTGAGTAGGACACGGACGTAACAGCTCAGAAGCACACGCTGTTTGCTGACGTTTGTCGGTAAGGGAATGGCATTATTCCTCCTTTTACCCAATTCCCCGCCTGGAATCCCAGCCTAAGCAGATGTGTTGGCAGAGGATGAGATTGGTCATAGTGCCTCCTGATGGCTTCTCCTGATGGTTTGAGGTGATGCTAGCTGCTGCTCCCACCTCCAGCTTTGTCTGCTCCTGCCTGGCTCTGGAACACACCGCTTCATCCCAGCCTTGCCGTGCCCACATTTGGGTATTTGTGAAGCAGACTCAGTGTGAACCTAGGCGGGGAGCAGCAGCTTCGTGTAACTGGACTTTGTTTCTGTGTTTCTAGCCCATGTGAACAATCCAGAAGAATAAAAACGTTTATACTCTTTTTGCATGTAAAGCATGCAAGATTAGAAAGATGACCTGGGATCTGTCAGCTGTGCTGGTCAGAAGGATGCACAGGTCACTCTGGAAGGTTGCCCTGGAGCCTCTCCGACTACAGGCAGCTCCAGCCCCTGTGAAACCTCCCCCTGTGCCCCTGCACTCCCCCAGACCCTTCAATCTTCCTTATCTCTCATACCCCTCATCTGACCCCTTCAGTCCTGCTTTCAAAGAGTCTCCTCCAGAAGTTGTCAAGAGATGCAGGAAGGCAAGCAGGGGTTATCTCTGCTTGCAGGTTATCTCAGGGCTTGCTCTCAAGAAATCTGTGAGCAGTAGAAGTTATCCCCAGCTGGAGACGAGCAGGGGCTGGGCTGCTCTGTTCCATGGGGCCAGCTGTCTTGTGGATATGGGTGAAAGATGAGAACTCTGAAAATAGTGCTAGGGTCGTCCCAGAGCCAGGAGGAGGTGCCTGTGATTGGGAAACGTGGAAGGAAAGATATTTTCTTCTCATGTATTTGGGGACTCTGAACACTTCCTGGGTAAGGAAGGGCTTCCTGGAATTCTTCGGAGTGATTTTATACCCAGAAGGGAATTATTTGATGCTGGTTCCAATATAAACATGAGATTCAGCTTTGCACTGAGACAGCCCTGTGACAACCCCCTTCCAAAATGTAATCAGTAAAGTTTTCCCCTGATGCAAACTCTGTGTCTGATTCCAAGTTGGACTCCTGCTTGCTCACTCCTCGGCTGGCTTCGCTGAAACTTCACAACATTTAGTCTTGCTTTTCCTTGCAGTGCTGAGTCACTCTCTGATTTGAGTGAGAACCATCATGTTTGTTACTCTAAGGTTTGTGTCTGTAATCCTAAGGTTTCTGAGCCTCTGTCTGTAATCCAAATGAAAAAAACTGCGATGTCAGTTTGCTCGAAAATGGTTTTTTAAAAGTATTGTTCTGCACAGTTCTTTTGTGTAAAACACTTGTTCAGATGTTGTTTTCTCTGTCACTTCTGGCCACTTTGTCATGGGAATCTGGACTTTGGCAGAATCAGGCACTTGAGAAGCATGACCAAAGGAAAACTGAGGTTTAATTGGGTTTGAATAGATTTTTCAAGGTAAGAGGTAGCTCTTCAGAAAGGGCAACACATCATTGTGTCTGCTAAGTTTTCTCTCTGTCCTGTAATGAACTGTAAAATTTTTATGTCTCAGCTCTTTTTGACTGTTGTATAATGCACTGTTTGGGGTATATAGTCTTGAATAGCTCTTTACAGACTTGACATTTACCTCTGCAGTTCCTTATTTTTGTCCCAGTTCATTCTGATCAGGCAGGAAGCTCATAAAAGGTGTCTGTAACAGATCTGTACCCGTGGAATTTGGATCACAGGGCAGATGAATAATGCAGCTTTTTTTGAGCAAAAGATGCTCATGTCAAGCAGGTATAGCTCACATCCGCCGAAACCCCAGACACACGTGCAGACAGTGAGGGCTGGAGCTGGGGGTGCACTGGGGCGCTCTGAATGTCAAGCATCAGACAGTGACTTCAGCAGCATCAGTGCTCACAGGGCTGGGGCTTTGTGGGGAGCAGAAAGCAGGACACGGTAGTGCATACACAGTGCCTTGTGGGCTGTGTGTGCACCGCAAGGATTTTGCAGGGGACTGGGGATTGTGCAATTATAACCAAGGCCATAATTTTCAGGGTTATACTCATGCACACAGAGGAAAATTTCTTTGCAGAATTCTTTACTGATGATGAACCATAAGCCAGAAAGAACACTGTTGGGTTTTCTGATGTCAGTATGAGCTGGTAGAGTTGGCAATCAGGGCAAGTATCCTTCAATTATAGGCTGAACAAGTTGAACAGAAGTCACTGAGGCATAACCAGTATGGAGCCCCATAGTGCTATTATTGTATTTGCCTCTCGGAAAAAAAGACATGCTTAGAAGGCCGTAAGCTGTTCTCTCTCCTCAGTTGAAGAATTAATCTCTTTGTCATACGTGACAGCTGCACAAGTAATAGGAACAAAACATGTAGGTGTTGGGAATAAAGTCATTAAACAACATGCTATTTGTTAAGCACATCAAGTTCTGGACAAATTTGTACTATAGCTTTTCTGTGTCATGTGCGCAGGTGATAAAGAGTATTGAAGACTTTCCAGCAGTAAGAATTTCATTTCTTGCCTTGAATCAAATTGTGATTCAGAATGAAAATGTCACTGAGACACGGGATGTAGTGAGAATATATGACCGCTGTTTCCAATCACCCTATAATTAGAAGGGTTTTTTCTTGTTGATGCATGAGCCCAGGCAACTTCTGCAGGGCTAGGAGCAATAACAAGAATTAAAGTTTACTTTCATCTGGAAAGACAGTAGTTGATAAGCAACTAGTTGAAAAATGTTATGTTCAGTGGTTCTTGGAGGTGTTCAAGTCCAGGTTGGATGGGGCCCTGCGCAACCTGATCTGGTGAGTGGCAACCAGCCCATGGCATCGGGGTTGGAATGGGATGATCTTTAAGGTCCCTTTCAATCCAAGCCATTCTTTGATTCTATGGCTCCTCATTGAAAGGGCAGTATTATTGACATTGAAGTGTTTCGTAGTAAGAATTCTATTCTTCAAGCAGTAATATGGGATGGAAACAGACTTCTTGAGTTTTTGCACTTTTTTTTTCTTCTAAGTAAATTTAGTAACTAAGTTTTCTTTTGAAATTTTCTGTTATCTATGATATGATGATGTCATATAATTATATGGCATGATCAGTAATGATAAATCATAAATAAAAGATAAAATATGATGTGTTATACTTTCGTATCTATAACATGGCTCCAGTTTTGGCTGTGGTAGCTGCCACCAAGATGTCCAGAAGGAAGCATCCAGCCCTTTGGCACTGTTCGTACAGTGGGAAAGTTTGGGAACTTCTGATCTCAGGGTTGAAGGCACACATTGACATTTTCTATATGCACTCCCCCAGGTTTGAGTCTACCTACCTTCTCTGTGGAGTTTTTAAAATGCCATTACTCAGTGATTCATCGCCCACACATGGAGGGAGGAATTCAAATCAGATGGGAAACAAAGTGACAAAGTGCTCTCCTCTGGGAAAAAGAAGAGACAGATAGGACTTTTGGCAGTGGAACAATTAGGGAAAGAAAGAAAATCACTGATGGGGAGAACAGGGTTCTGTCACTTGGTTAAACTGGAATTAGATAGGAGAGCAACAGAGAGGGTAGCAGTGGGGAAAAGGAAAAGGTATGTTCACTGAACCCTATCTATAGCAAAAATACTGGGGGACAATGCGGTGATGGGCAAAGAAAGCCTTTTTTTTTTTTTTTCCTGGAGACACCTAACTTGCTTTTCTGAGTAGGTCATTCCCAAGCTGGTGGCTATGTGGAAGAGATGTTGCACCATGTGGGTTCCAGCGATGGGATGAGCAGTAGGAAGCCTGGTGTTGCCTGACACACATCTCCCTATGTGTGATGTTTGCACTGGCTGAGAAGTCGAAAACAGGAGGTGGAAATGAACTACACAGGAAAAGGTTGAAGGAAAGTAGCTCTGCTCATGTAGTTGGTTGAAGGTGTTTTCCTCAACAGATTTTTAACCAACGCTTTGCCATTTTCATGGTGAACTGACCAGTTGCCTCCTATTGCTTGCCTTTCTGCTATACCTTGAGTACAAGATATGATTTCTGCCTTATTGTGCTATGGATTTGCTCCTGACCTGATCACTACAGACAGCCTGGAGCTGTCTACCAGTTATCATAACGCAGTCCGAGGCTGTAGCAATGAAGTGGCCTATCCTTTATGTCAGCATACAAGGATTACCACGTGGTCTGTTAACTAACCACAAATCTCAGATAACCTTTTATGAGGTGTTTCTAAGATACATTTAAAAACAAAATCATGTAAAATTTTTGCACATTGCCTTCTTGTTTACAAGCCTTGACAATGCAGATGGGTCACGCTTTCAAGATTCTTCATGCAATCAGTGTTTGGGAAATTTTTTTTTTTAGACATAATTATATACCTCCCAGGGCTGGATCTCATTCAACTTGCAGTTTAAATCACAGCAGTTAGTAGGATTGTACCAGACTGAAAAAGCCCATGGAAGAAATTTCACACATTTGTAAAATGCTTCACTTCTACTAGTTTTTGTTTATTTTATTTATTTATGTATTTGTATGTTTATTTACTGCAAGGGTGATGCTGAAGTACAAGCTATTTTGTTTAGATAAAATCAAAACATGCTCATTCTTAAAAGGAAGGGAGCAAAATCAGGTTTTTTGGATTTGGACAGATCTACAGTCTTTTATATATCACCATTTCTTGAAGGAGAAGGCTCAAGTAGAAAATATCTGTTCTTCACTTTGCAGTGAAACTGGAGGACAGTCGAATCATCAGGCAGGCTGAGGAATCTTCAGGGCTGATTTGTCCCCTTCTGTCTCTGGGGCACTGGAGCCCTGGTGGAGCTGCCGCATGACTTAACTCCAAGGAGCTCTCCTCATCTCTGCCTGCCCTATTTCTTCATCTCTCTCTCCTTTCAGAGAAGGTTCAGAATGCTTTTTGAGTATGTTTTCTGTGTTTTGAGATAACACACGAAAAAGGAAACTTCTTGATCTCTTTTTTTTTCCCTACCAGCTCTTGGGAAGTCTTTTCCTTTTTCCCTTCTCAAATTCACATGACTGTCAGAAGTCGAGGAGCAAATAGGTAAGCAAGCACCAAAACAAGCACAGCAGAGCGAGCCATCTGGTATGTGGAGGAGGGCTGACTCCTACAGCTCTGATCTCAGCACGAACACACAGCATCTGTGTGGGGCTGGGGCTGGCGATAATGGGGATGTGCAGCACAATTAGGAAGATGAAGATCTGGCTCTGATACACCCTGGGGGAGGAGATGCCTGATGCCTGGGCACTTGCTGCAGTGTCCAAAGGAACAGAAGCTCCAGGGCAGCAGGAATGGGTCTGGGGCACACACTACTCTTGCAGTTCCTCCCTGCATCATTCAAGGGATCTGCACTTATGATGTTGTTGTGTCTGTTCCTTGGGGTGTAAGGAAGTGTCATAACAAAAAACCAGCAGTGGCTGCTCAGCCCAGCTGAGCTTCAGCTTCCTTCCTCAAGCAACCTAATGGAAACAACGTTCCCCAGTGGCCTAGGGGGCAGCCAGAAGTTCCTTGTTCTGGCTCTCATGGGAGCTTTCCAGGCTGTCAATGCCAGGGAAAATGGTTTCCCAGCATCAGATTCCTTGAAAACTATGAGTCCATAGGCAGTCCCCCAGGGCTGGCCACACTCTTCTCTGCAGCAGCATTGCCAGCCCTGAGATGAACTCGTTCACTCATCACACCTTGGCAAAACCAACCAGTTTCTGAAAAATGCTGCTGCTGCTGTCTGGTTTTGGGTTGTACTCAGCCCTCACCCTACAGCTGCTGCTGAGAGAAACCGTTTCTTTATGGGAGTGAAACTGATGGTTTCTGAGACTGGGATAAGATGAACCGTCAGCTGTAATAGAGCCAGCAGCAAAACTGTGAGTGGGCATCAAGCTGCGAGGCAGTGACACCCTGCTCTGTTCCAGGTCTCTTATCTACTTTTCTACCTCTCCTTCTTAGTGGAAATGGTGATATTATCTAAGGATACCCCTGAAGACTTAAGTAGTTCATCTTTTCAGCAAGCTTCAAAGACAATATGGCTATGCAGTTGTAAAGTATTATCTGCCACTTTGGAAAGATGTTCCTCATTTCTGTGAGATATAAACCAAAGTAGAAAATTGGGCTATTTATCCTACAATTCCCTGGAAGATTAAGTTTCTATAGAAACTACCACTTCAGAGTTATTTACGTTTCTCTACTGAGAAACATCTTGAGAAAGAGCATTCCCATGAATGGCAAATAGAAGTTACATTTCTCATAATAATATAACGTTTACAAAAGAGTGTGTGTGTTCTAAGTGTTGTTATTGGGTTGCTCTATAAATTTTGGGTCTGTTGAATATAATGCCATGTTTATAGTAGCAACTGATAAGTAACAGCAAAGAAGGGACTCAAGTTTACCCATGGGAAAAAAAGATAGTGACATGTAAAAGTAATGTGTGAAAATTCCTCTGGGCCCCCTGTGGTGATGAATCTGCACCGAAACAGAAGATTGAATCTAATATCTCTGTCAGAGCTGGTTCTTTAAAAACTCATTTCTGAGTAAAGTAACAAGGAAAATGCTGACATTTTTAGCTTTAGATGGAGCACTGGTCACATATGCTTGTGAGTGCAGTTAGAATGCAAGTGTTAGTTTCTGTTACTAAGCTTTGCAGTCTCCTTCAGCTCTCCAGTTGTAATGCACTGGATAAGTGTATCTTACACACCACATAATATAGTAATAGTTATCTATTAGTGATAATAATGTTAACAGAACAAAGCAAATGTAAATAGCATTTGCTATATTTGCAATGGAAGACTGGGGAAAGTAGGCCTGGAAAGGCTGATGAGTATTGGATTGCACACATCACAGTAGCATGAGTTTTCCTGGGGCAGATGGTCTTGGTCCAGTGTTGTGTCCTACCTCATCACTCTCTTACTCCTGCGGATTGCAGTGACCAGATTATGAAAGAGAAAAATCTGGTAATGGTCATAAGTTGCTTGCCCATCTTTCAATGACCATAAACTTTCCTTTTATTCTTGAATTCCAGTTGGTGCTGGATTAGGGAAGGGGCTCCTCCACCCGTGTCCTGAGGGGATGAGTTGTTGTAGATGTGGAGAGAAGAAGGTGAGAAGCCTGGACCACAGTCTTCCTCCTGGCATCTGGTGGTCAGCTCTTACCAGGATTTCTTCATCTGGAGGTTGCATCCAACCTATTGCCTTTGTCAGGCATTGGCAGACCTAGTGCACAGTGAGTATTATCTTATCATAAAGATGAGAAAGGAATTACAGCCAAACTGGAAATAGGAAAGCGCTTCATGCTGAGCACATCCAGCTTCTTTAGGAAACCTTTAAATACACACCTCAGAGATTTAGGTGCCTGAACACCACTGATGTCCTTTTTGTCAGGTGAATTGCTTTCAAAAATGTTAACCAAAGCCTTTAATCAGACTGACAGCAATGAAAGTCTTTGCTCCAAATGTAAATAAACTGACAAATGCAACCCCCAAATAATAGTCAGTAAAAAAGAGGGGTCGATCTGCTGCTTCCTAAATCAAATTTGCTGTCTGAAATGGCTGAATTATAGCTGTTAGTGTGTGCAGCACATCGGTGCTGTCTTGACCATTTACTAGATTGTGGTGTCTCTTCCACGCCTTTGTTTTGCAGTTCTTCTTGCCCAAGACTTCTCAGAAGCCTTGAGTACAAGACATAACACAGATCCTGCCCTGGTAGCAAATTGTGCAGTCTTTTGTTTCAAGCACACAGCACGTACCCAGACTTGCTCATAAAATATCCATAGCAAACTCATGCGATGCCTGTCTCTCTTATACATTTTTAAGAGCTGTGTCCTAAATCCATTAAGGACTGTGAGGCATGAATAGAATAATCCTTCCTGCCATATGTGTGAGAAGAGATTTGGGATCAAGTAACTGTACATACAAAATGAATCGTGAGTTTGGGATACTGCTGTGAGAGTGCCTCTTGCAGTCTCCGTCTTTCGTCTGAATTGCTGAGAAGTGTTTTGCAACACAGAACAGAGGAACTTTGTACAAAGGAAATGGAGATGGCATAAAGAGAGGTCAGAGAAATGAAATTGCAGGAGTCAGAAGACTGTGATGATAATGCGTACCAATGGAACGTGCTTTCTGATTTCAGGACACCAAAGTGGACAGACTGGTGTGTTACGATAAAAGCAATTGCTTTTGTACTATCAGATGTCTGCTCTTACTTCATAAGTGAACTCTGGACATCCACTTTTATACCTTGGTAAAAATTGGCCTTTGTTGTTCTACCCTTAGGAGATGCAGCGAACCTGGTGACGTCCCAGGTAACATAGGCAGATGTTCAAAGGAGAAGAAGGGCATTAGTCACTCAGATTGAAAGAGAATTGGGTGTCTTCCTCCCTAGGGCTCTTTATAAAATTACAAACTACAGCTCTTGCCAGGAGTCCTCTCATCTGATCATTTCTGTACTACTGGAATGTCTTTAATTCGGAAAATTTGCACTCCACCTAAGTGTAGGTGCCAAATACTTCTTTTTCCTATTCAGTGCCTTGCATCTTGAAATCATTTGCAGGTGCCCTCAGAGACACATTTCACCCTTCAGCAATGCCCGGGATCATCTGCAGGACTGTGGCTGTGTGAATGGTGCTCCCAAGCAGCTACTTTAACTCCCCAGAAGCTGGGAGGTGTCTGCAGGGCTGGAAGTGATGCTCTTACTCCTCTGGTGCTTTTGAAAACTTTTCCCCAAAAGCCATGTGCCACGTTAAAGAAACATAGGAGAGCTTCACGTGCATTGTCAAGAGCTGTGACTATGAACTCTGGCTTTCCCAGTATTAATTCACATTTATTTAGAAATGGATCACACTGAGCCCTTATTACTGGGGACACTGAGTTTGCTGTAAATCCTTGAGAGCTGAATCAGTATTTTTTTATTTAGAAGCAGGCTAGAGGGCAAAACAGCCTCCATGCTCTGGGATTTCACTCTGAAGAAAATCCCTTTGACAGAATCTTCAGTAACTAACTGATCACAAAACTTCAAAAGTAAAATTTACTGTAAATATTAATTTGGGATTTTTCTATCTTGGTCATCTGCTTTTTAAAAATGACATTTTACTAGAACTGCCTTTACAGCTTGTGATTCCCTTTTTTTACTTTCAGTTTCCCTTCTGTACTGCATCACTTGTAAGTAGGCTGTGGTTTTCTCAACATGTAGCTGTGATGCTTGCTGTGCTTTCTTCTCCTATACTTCTATTTAGAAAACAGAGAAGAGCAACCATAAATAAAACTAATTATTTTCCCCATGCATTTAAGTTTCTACCATTAAGATGAGTTTAACATGCACAGTTGCTTACCAAGGTAATGTGTTTGTACCATACCATACTTGAGCTTATTTTGAGATTTTTAGTAACACTTTATTGTTGTGTAGTTACAAATAAGAACCTTGATCCTGCATTTGTGTTGCTGGATCCCAGTAATGTCATCATGTTTCTGCATGGAATGGGAGCCCACCCTCTCGTTTTGACTGCTGGTCAGGAATTACTGTTAGCAAAATACTGGGACTTTCTGCACGCTTCCCAGAAGAAGGTCATTATTATTTTAATGCTTTATTTTCTGTATTTCCATTTTCAGATATTCTCTGATTTTGATCACTGTTATATGATAGGGTTGATTCTTTGTTCTTTCCATTTTAAAACACTTGAGGTTACTTCAGACACAAATTTTCTTAGTCAGTAAGTGACCTCAGGTACTGTTATCATCAGCTTGTACTAAAATCAACAATACCTGTTCCGCTGGCCTTTCTTGTGAGGGCTATTAGATGTCCTCAAAGAGATTAGATGCCCAGACCAGGAGCATGGGATGCTGCAGTTGCTTTTTTCTTCTGTGAGTTACATTCTGGAGCTGTGAAGACCAACCTGCCTTCAGCACTGCCATCCTCTCAGGACGTCTGATGTTCCCCAAACCACTCGTGGGAAGGACACAGCGTTTGACTTTCTGCAAGGGATTCTCTTGTCTGACTTCAGCACCCAAAATGTCCCTAGTCCAGAGAGGGGCACCTTGACAAAGTGCTTCGTCCTGCTTACCTTAGAAACCTTTCCTTGGGGTGATGTGAGTCGTCGTCTGAAAATGTCTATTTCTCTGTAGAGAAAGCTCCAGCTGCTGTCTGACACCTAACTTTCAGACAGCTACAGGAGGAAAGCCTTTCTTTTATTTGGGATTAGGAAAAAAAAAATAAAATCTTTTGCACTGGATTTGTATGTGCATAGGTGAAATTGAGTGCATGAAGAAACTCTTAGAGGTGCTTGCCTGATCTTGAAACAGTGCCTTCTTTTGGTGCTGAAGGCAGTAATTCTGGGCATTTCAGGGCAGGTATTAATCAAAGGGCAGGTTTTGCCACTCTTTGCCACATTGGGTGATCCCATTTTCCTGGAAGTGCCACTGGGGCGGGTTCCTGTTTTCTGTGAGGCTGCAATGCAGAGAGCCACGCTCTGGGTCTTCCTTTCTGTGCAGAGCTGCATTTGTTATTTCAGGCCCGGCAGCTGCCCCAAATGAACCATTTCCTTCACATCTCCTTTGCCTGTAGCTATCTTGAACTTGTTGACCTATGTGCCTATTAATTATTGATATACTGTTGCATTATTTAGGCTTGTTTCAGCAGACAGATACATTATTACCAGACAGACATTTGCCAGACGGGCTGATAGATAACATCCTAAAATAAGGCTCAAGTTGCATTTGTACAATCAAGGACTGTAACTTCATTACTTTCCCCTCGACCCCTGCCTCTCACTGGCAAATTACTGCTATGCTACCTTGGAACGTTAATAGAAACTGAAATGCAATAACAATCTCTTCGGGCAACAAATTCAATCTTGACCTTGGTGTAACTGTGGTTCTGGTGCTGGTTAGCCCGCAACAATACAGAGGAAGTCTTCTCTGAAGCTGTTCTTCTTAGGATACTAGAAATTGCTTTGTTTGTCCAGCCCTTACCAAAGAAAGGAGAACTGATTTCTGCTTGGTTGCTATGAGCTCTATTGCAACACCCCAGAAACACAGGCATAGCCTGATGTGTATCTCCCAGGGAAACCTGCCTTTGATTTTTTGAAACCTCACTGCAGTCATATTGTCTATGGATCCAAGAAAAAGGCGTATCAAAATGAATTAGCTGTAATTTAAAACATGCGTGCTGAGCATTTCTGAACCTTTAAAACTATAGCTCCAACCAAAGCAAGAATGAAGTGCTACAGTTCTTCATAGCAATCACATCAAACGCTGGTGCAGTCTGCTGTCACAAGTGACAAATGACAGTGCTGAATACGTGACAAGCTCATCCACCTGCTGCTCCTTTTCCTCTTTCTGTGTGCATCATGCTTCATTCTGTCGCAACTGATTTCTCCTCTGATGTCAGAATCCCACTCAGTGCTCTGAACAGTGTCCACGTGAAAGCAGAACAGACAGAAAAGAGGAAGGAAAGCAGGCAAAGGAGGATGCAGACAAGAAATGTGTCTTCAGTGTTACAAACTGAATGACTTGTTTGTCTTCCGTGGCGTTCCTTCGGAGACACAGTCAATTTGGGGGAACAATTATGGAGAGATGTAGCTGCTGTTTTCAAAATCTAGCACTAGTCCTTATTGTCCTTTGGGTACATACTGCTGCAGTTCAGCATGCCATGGGGTTTTCAAAGCTGTGTGTCCTCCTAGCTCCGTGGATGCCAGTGGTGGAGTCTTCACTCTTTGTGAATCACTTCTGTCTCATTTCTGATTCATTGCTGTAGCAGAGCTGTGTCCGAGTGCCTGGTGAAGCTCCCTTGGTCCAGCCCCAAGCAGAGCAATAGTTGGTCCTGCCACCAAAGCTTCTTTCTTTCTCTCTTACACTCCTTACTACGTAGCCACACAAACATTTTCCCTGGCCTTGGGGATCACCAGCCACACATGCTACCCTTTCAAAAGGCTACCCTCTCAAGACCGGCCTTAATCCCTTCATTCCCCCCCATCCAGCACACTCTTTCCCAGAAGTCCTGCCTTGTGCAGTGGATTTCATCTCTTCTCTTACAGCCAGGCACAGCTGAACAGATAAAGGAAAGACAGACACATTATTTGGGCATCTGTTTAAAAAATTGCTTCAGGTTTGTCAACGACAGACAAAACAACAAAGCAGAAAACTTGTTTATTTTTTTTTTTTCTTCACTGTTCTGCAGTGTATCTCAAGTCTAGGGCACTCGAAAAATGAGTAATGGCCAGCTCTTTATTTTTGAGTAGTTCCCCATTTGAATAGACGAGCATCAGAGTTTAACAGTCCTCCCTTCTAGTCCTGGAGACGATGGAAGAATTTATCCTGTCCATGCTGTGGGTTTTATTTCTGTATAGAGATGGGAAGCAACTAACTCCCAAGCTCAAATCAAATTTCAAGTCCGACATCAATAAAAGTATTAAAATCCCTAACACTGAATTCAGAAACACATTGTAGACTTTCTAGGTTTTTTCTGGCTGGTTACTGGAATTAAATTACATAAAAGTCATAGAAAACAGCACATTCTTATGTAAAACTCCACAAAACCAGTGCTGTGATTTTAACCGAGTTGAAAAAATACAACACGAAGTGTAATTTTTGTTCAGGGCCATGTGTTAGCTTTTGAAAATGAAAATGAAATAAATGATCCGAGTCACACAAGGCATATGCCTGCAAAATAATGATAAAACGTGTACTGTATCTGGACCTCATAAGTGTGGTTATTAATTCTTGCTGCTGTTGTGGCTGGAGGCTTTTACTGTGTAAAAAAGCCCATATTACAAAGCAGAATGATTTTGATTTCTACTGCATCTGGAATAATACAGTCTTCTTGCAATAACACGGTACGTTCTGAGCTCTTCAGCTGAGGGAATGCTGGAAGCTTGCAGAAATACATTGTTTGGTCCCACTGACTGTGGCACAGATCAGCTATTATCCCACTCAGAATATGAACTGGACCTTTGGTGTGCAAAACCCTAAGCTCTGAGATGGTCCAAAGGAGCGATCGGCTGAACATTAGCACTCTCATACCAGGAGTGCTGGCACTGAGCCCTGGAATTGCCTTGTTAAAAAGCCATATGAGAAGTAGTGTGTTTTTCTTCTCCTTCTGGTGTGCAGACTGCGTTTTGGAAACAGGGGCTGTGGTGAAGGTTGCTACCATGCCAAGAACGCTCTCCTGCTATGTAGAGTAGAGTGGAGGATGGCATTCGCCTATCTTGTCATTTGAAGGTTCATGCTAGGATAAACCAAAAAGTCATGCTCAGAGGTATTACCAAGGTCCCTACAGTAACCAAGGACCTGTCTATTCCCAGATTCTTCACTACTTGATGTCCATCTTCTGCCTGGATGCTGCAGCCCAGAACCTGGTGCCTGAGCTCGAAGCTCTGCCACTGCATCTGTAATGTTCCCAAGGCAGTGCAGTGGTGGTGCATCGCTGTCTTTGGAGGCAAGATATTCTGGGTATGGGCCAAGAGTATAACACTGTAATTAGTTTTTTTCTTGTTGAGTGTGAGCTCATATTGTAAGTACATATGTTCAGCTGTCAGCTTGGTTCTTGCGACAAAAGGGAAAACAAACTGGTAATAAATAGAGAAGTTGCATAAGCCAATCTTCAAATAATGGCATTGGGTGGAACACGTGAAATAGGAGCTGTGGCTACAAAGCAGATTGCTGCTTCCTATTCTTCCTATGAGCACAAAATAAATTACAGCTGTTTAAAATGATGCAGCAACCAAGGAAAATACTGAAATCCTAAAGATGCCTCTCCATCTGTCCGGCTATTCTTGTTGCACGATTTTACACTGAGAAATGAAGAGCTGAGCTCCAAGCCTCGTTCTCTTCCAGTGCAAATGAAGTGGTTACGTTCCAGTGTATGAGCAACAGCACTGCAACCTCATGTTTGTATTTCTTGATGTGACGACTGCTGGTGTTGCAGAAGGCCTTGAGGTCACAAGTCACAAAGAACTGAGTAAGCAAGCACTGACCCTTTAACGCTCTTTTGAAGGGGAGGGAGAAGGGATTCCTCAAAAACAAAGGCATGGCATAACAGAAATATGAAAAAAATGCCATCATTTCAGTTTTTAAAGGTTTTAGTTTAGATTTAGGTTGTCGTGATTCATTTTTGCAGCATTTTCTTGTATCGCATGATGTATTTTTAGTGAAGGCAAGTTAACGTGACCAGCAGGTGCGTATTTATCTATCAACACACTAGCATTTAAATCAGTGAGTAGTTAAAATGATTAATACCATCCCAGATTTCTTTAAGCATCATCATTTAATGTTAAGCCACAAATATCTTCTTTCTTAAAAAAGCACACAACATTTCTTGAGATGTTTGGTTTTGATAATGCACTGCTATGATATATCTGAGATATGAATGTGCTTGGAGTGGCAGATTGTCCTTGTCCTTTTATGACAGCTTAAGTGCTCCCAAGCATGCATTATAAAACGTAGAATTTCAAAGCACTGAATTCCTCAGGATTCTGTAGTTCTGTCCAGATTACATCCAGAAATAAAGAGGAAGTACTGAGTTTTGACTTTTCATAGAGAAGCCTTTCACACATTTTTTTCTGACTTCTTTATGTACATTTCAGCATGACAAAATTCTGTAAAGAATATGAGAAGAATGGGTTCTTTGGGAGAGTGGTATCCAAAGTATTGATCACCAGAACACGTCTCGTAGCCCACAGCTCCATCTTTGCCATACTTTTTCCTGCGGACTTCTCTGACATGTGCAGTGTTAGAGATGCTGACACTGTGGTGGGCTCTATCATGACAAATTATTCTGATCCCCAACAGCTTACCCCAGGCTCTCCTCTTTCTGCACATCCCCTTCCTTGTCGTGAGATCACATCTGTCCACAGTAGGCGACTGCGTGTAAGAGCAATCTTCTTCCTATGGAGCAAAACAAGAGACAAAACCATTGGGCACTGTGCCTTTTTGAGGCAAAAACAGTTTCAAACCTCAAAGATTTTGCTACCATCATTTTAGGGTATTTCATCCCTAACCTGTATTTTTACAGAAGTATCCTATACTTAATGAAACTGCAATAGTCATCCTTTGGACTTCCTTCCTTCACAGATTACAGTTATTTTGGTTGTGAATTCATTTACATTATTAAATAGACCAAATAATGTTCCTGATGGAAATGTGACCAACACATTTATTGCTTGCTTGAATCTAGACATGAACATGACCTTTGAACTTTTTGAGAAAGAATCTCATTTTTAACATAAATTTTTCACCTGAACATCAAAAACTTAGAGATTACTTTATCCACAATTGTTTGCTTAATCATCATCATCTTTTTCTAATGAAATGTTTTATGGGGAAGGGAGGAATTATTTTCTGGTCAGCTCTGTCCTGAAGAAAAGCCATATGACATGGATATAATCAAGGTTTTACAACTACTTAAGTGGATCAGTCATCTACTCTCCCTGGAAACAGGGAGTGGTGCATATACACCATCATCAGGGTTACTTGATGGAACCTCAAAAAGAATTCTTTTATGCTTTTTGCATTAATTATGCTTAAAAACGTCCCTCACGTGATACCGGAGCTAATTTTTAATTGATACACTTAAATCAATTCCTTCATGGACAGACATTTGTTCATTATGAACTCATTTTTACGCGTGGCCACTCTCAAAGAAAGCAAGCTAATATTGTTCCGTCAGCAGTCAGGTGCATTACAGAAGCAATTGCTGTTCCTCTCCTTCTGATGTGTTTTGATGGTGCTCATTTCTTCTGGCATGCTTTTAGCTCCTGGTAATTCAGATGTGTCAGCTACTATAGCTGTAAGGAAACACTGATGATGGATTTATAACATCCAGGCTTCAACTTAGTGACCTGAAAAAAGGCTAAGCATTTGCTTCTGAAGCAAAATTGGCTTTAACCATACAAGAAAAAAAAAAAAAAAAAAAAAAGC
>JAOWBP010004015.1:17269745-17287879 GCA_028571105.1 Tragopan temminckii
TTTATCTAGGCCATTAAATGCTTTGTTCAGTATCAAATGCGATTACCGCGTTCCCTGAGACATGAACGAGCTACTTGCCATGCGCTGGCTCTGCAGCCACGCTGCACACATCCTGACTTCCCTCACAGGTTTTGCAGCAGTGATTCCCTTTGCAGTGTTTCCTTCCCTTGCAGAGCTGAGCTACACCACTCTGCCCCAGCACAGGTGGCACACTGCACAGCGTGCTGCACGCCTCAGTGCAGCCTGCTTTTCACCTGCACAGCTTCTCTCTCCGCTACTCAACTGAATGTTCTCCTTGCCCAGAAACTCCTAGCAGATCTAATTCCCTGCTAGCACAGCAGGAATAGAGCTATAACCAACACACTTGAATGAAATTTGGGTAATGTATATAGCAGTTTGAAAGATAACTTGATGATCACCTGTAGAAGTCGCTGCAGTTGCCTGTGGTGGCGAGGGAGAGAGAAAAACTGCATGATATTGTTTCAGTGATCCTACAGCTAGGATGCTAGAATTATTTCTAAGAAAATAGCGTGGAAAATACAGCTCTACCATCTCAGCATCCCTGCCCCGAACCACCACTGGCTAATTTTCTGGAGATCAGAGCAGAGAGTTTATAAGAACAAATGAAAGCAACAATATACAAGCTGCTGCCCACAAAACTTAATCATTGACTACAAGGCTGCATACATAAGTAAGAATAGTTCTAGCTTTTAGTTCATTTTTGCTGTATTCTGTAGTTTACTTTTTTGTATCATCTGTACCTAAGCTCCCTCTGGTGGTATGAAACTGAGCTGAATCGATTTTTCATTCTTACAGGCTTCAAATAAAGAAATAGCAGATGTTATCTTCAAGAAGCAAGAAACTATTAAAAATTTGGAAGACATCTTCTGAAGTACAGAATATTCAGCCTTTATTAATAGATTCTTGGATACCATCAGTCAGGAATATCAAAGAAGTGAGCAAAAGGGGAAAAAATACTCACAGAAATATGGACAAGCCCCCCATCCTCCCCATGAACACAAGGCATAAATAGCTGTGAAGAAGTACTGCTGGTAACTGGGACAGCAAAACTTCACTCAGACAACAAATGGCCAAAAGCTACATCTTAGGATGCAGTGGTGACTCTCCCAGTTTAAATTCCATCGTTCCAATTGCTGCTCATACATTTCCCTCTCTTGAGAAAACGCTTGACTAGACGTAACAGGGGGTCTTATATAAACAAAAAATATATTAGCCTGCAGTATTTGTCCTAAAACAAAGCTAACGTAAGAAAAAAATCCAATGAAAAAACACCGAGCTTCTCAATAAACACATTTAATGCCTTGTATGTGTTTGGTAGCAGAACTGGCAGTGTTAGTAACATATATCTCAGAAGCACACAACTTCCAAACTCACTATTAGACACAAAGACAAAAATAAATGGCAAAAAGCAGAGTATTTCTTACCATGACTCCTGCCCACAGAATTATTACTTGCCCTGATAGATACGCTATTTCCAATCCACATACCACATGGTGAGGTCACATGGGATTATGGTGGCACTACCAGTTTACTGTGTTCCCCCCCCCTCACCCTTCCTACACTTTGAAACGCTGCCAATGGATAACCTTTGGTACCAGAATCACCCTTGGGAAACCTGGTGCCTTTGTGTGCATGCATATCAAAAGCTCAGTTATGCACAGTATTCTCTGGAGATCTGAACTGCTTCAGAAGTGTGTTTGATTCAAAATTCTTCTGACTTAATGCGACTTAAAATCAATTAATACAACTGTATTACTTTAATTCGCTTTAATTCTTAAGCAGAAAAGCAGCCAGCACGTTCTTACCACTACTTTGGTAACACTGACATTCGTGTATATGGACAAAGAATGGTATCTACTTCATATTGCTGTTACATATGAGGTTGAAATTTTCTTCTAGTTTATTGGAGAACTACAGCTTTTAGTACATACAACACATAGCATATGATTTTTCTAGAGTATCCTATGCAAAACTGCAGCAGAACTCCTCATGATGCAGATCATCCCAGAACCAACTCAAGACAGAATGTTTTGTCACCAAGAGTGTTGTCTAAATCAGAAATACAGAAAGCCATGCAGTATTTTTAATTAGGAATTCCCAAAGATAATGATTTAGAATATATGCAGAGTCAGCATGCCTTGAATAGATGGATGCACCAAGTTTGTAAATTATACACAGCAGTGTGACCTAAAACTGTGCACAAACTCATCTGACAGAGGAGAGAACAGTCACCAACATTTTTCAGACCATAATCCTCAAACGTGCACCGAGAGAACCATCAAGTATCAACTGCTCCAACTGTCACACAATCATGTTCTGCACCTTCCACTTAGAGACTGACATTATGAGACATGATAAAAAAGGTAATTCTAAATTCTGCAAAGGAGTTCCCTCATTAGGATACAACTATACAATTTTAAAGCTTTTCAGATGAAAAGCTGAAGATTTAAACATATAAAATCTTAAATCCCATTTATAGATGTAGAAGTAGATATACATACATACATATTTTTCAAATAAGAATCAAATCCATCATTATCCCGATAAGTTTAAAGTCAAGTTCTGGCTTGCTTCATGTTTTCAAATATATTTCTTAGACAGACCTAAGAAACTTTGTCCAAGATAAGTCTGTGTACTTACATCAAATCTCCTCTTGATTTAGAGGGCAAAGTTTAAAGCATGTTTTTCTTTGTGTCCCTTCACCCCCAAAAAAAGACATACTTTTCTGTTTGTTGCTCTATACTTGCCAACAATGAAGAGCTCGTTTCCACAGGAAACACTGGCAATTAAATGTGGGCAAATCTCAGTGATCTGACAGAAAAATATATTATCTTCCTCTAGAATGGAAGATCAGAAAGACTGTAACCTGTAATAAACAGGAGTTAACATTTCCACTGGAAACAAGCACGGCTAGTAACGAGAAGACAAAAACTTGCCAGCCTTCCCCACACAAAGTCAAAGCAAGATGGCAAAGAATATGCCAAAAAGCTACTCTGAGCTACACGTTGTTCATCTCAGTAGAGTGGTCAGTTCCCCTTCTGTGAATTCATTTGAACTTAGACTCTCTAAAGCATTAAGGAACAAACCCACGAGTGTCTGATATATATACCTGTCAATTAAAAAAATACGTGAAAACAGAATTCCCAACCTGAAAGATCTAAGAGAACTCTCCTTGAAGACGGAAGCACAGTACTGTGGGCAGCTTGTCCTTCTCCTCAGACTGGGGTATAATTCACTAACCCTGTGATACATGGTTTCTCTATACGTTAATAGCAAATGCTCCTCGTATAGCCTGATCACACTCACCCGGAGTTATTCAGTTTCTCTGAACCATAACAAAACAAAGAGACTGGATACTTAAACTGTCACTATTAAAACAGGTAACAATTTTGAAAGTGTTGACATAATGAGAGGAAGAAAAGAAACCAGAGGGTGAAATAAGCATTAAAAAAAAAATCCACACTTGTTTTGTTTAAGCCATCACATTGACAGTGGCCTCAAGTTGTGCCAGGGGAGATTCAGGCTGGATGTCAGGAAATACTGCTTGTCTGAAAGAGTGGTCAGGCACTGCAATGGGCCCAGGGAGGAGTCACCAACCCTGGAGGTGTCCAAGGAACATTTAGATGCTGTGTTGAGAGACATGGATTAGTGAGAATTATTGGTGAGAGGTGGACTGTTGGACTGGATGATCTGGTAGGTCTTTTCCAACCGTGGTGATTCTATGATTCTAATTCAGTTGAACATTCACTCTTGTTTTCTTCAGCATTACTCTTCTTTTCACTCTTGTACATGGAAAGGAATAAGTTTTCTATTTGAGTCAAGAACTCTTCAGCAATGAAGCAGTTTGTTACCTTGCCCAAAGTCTTCCTCATGCACTCCAACAGCTAGTCAAAAGGAAATGAAGTTTTAAAGTCATTTTCCTGAATTTTTGCTTCCTTCTAACTACTTAGTATTTCAAACTGGTTTTTAATTTATTTACTTTAAGATGAAGATCAACTGAACAACACAGATTTCAGAAAAGAACAGCTCCATATGAACAAATGGGTGATTTTTCTACACTGGGCCTTTAAGAAAAAAAACACTCAAAAAAGAACCATACCCCACTAAAACAGAAAGGAACACTTCATGGTCTTTGTGATCAGCTAGTGCTCAATAACTGGCTATGACAAAAAAGAACTGACAGCCTTTTGTGGAGGGTGTGTATTATTTTGTAAATTCAGTTCTTTAAAACAAATTACACAACAGCTAAATTCAAGAGAATTCTACCACCCCAATTTCAGACGTAAGCTATTTACAGACAAAGCCACATGGCGAGGGGAAAAAAAGAGACATGGGTAATTATTGTGTATGTTTCCTGTTGATGCCTTTTGCTTTGGGCAGATTTTCTGTTTTGTTTGTGCAATTAGTGTTACAGCTGTAGTTGTTTAGAACCTCATAGCAATGATTACACTGACTGGAAAATTGAAATTCTCACTTATGTGTAACGAAGACAGTACAGCTCCACTTTACTGATAGAATAAAGGACTAGGAAGTCTTAATCTTCTCTCAACATGCGTGCAGTTCTCACACTGAAAGCACACAACGTGCTGAGATGTTATTCATATGCCATTCATTCTCCTCCAAAACAGAGGTTAAAATTTAGTACCTGTCTGTTACTGTTATCCCCACTCTCTCAAGCGAGCATCTTTATTGTCATTGTGTTTGTAAGCAAAAAGCTGCACCACAGAAGTCATTTACTGGGATTAGTCTATGTCTCTAATATTTAGATGTGCCACCTGATGATACTAAACAGACATATTTTAAATAGCATTTTAAATTACAAAACCTGAGAATCAAAAGCAGCAAACTTACCTTCTGCAAACAAGTCAGGTCAGAATCTCTACGAAAAATCTTATCCATGGGGACACTGCTGTTGAAAGAAAAGAAAGAAAGCAGTAGAAAGGCTGGAGCAGATTTATTTCTTTATTGAAACACAATAATAAACATTCTCAGTTTAGAATTTCTGCATATTACAAAGCAAACGTACCTGTGACAGAATCTGTATTTTTCAATTATCCATCTTGTTTTCTCAAATATTAATTCCCACTGAGGTTCCTCTGACATTTGCTGTATTTCAAATTTGTAGGGCAGGCCTGTAATAAATTGAACGCAACTACTCACTGCTCAACATTTTTACATATACATTAAAAATATCTTCAGGTCACTGACAACACTTGTCAGTGTTAAGGATGTTCAAGTGTGACACTTTGGATGGGAAATTTAATTTTGGTGGGTGTCTGTGTGAGGAATTGTGGAGAACAAGAAGGGGAAAAGAAATCCACAATGTAACAGAAAAACGGCAATGTGAATTGAGTTCTTTTAAGTCAGAACCACTTAGTCTCTGTAAGATCTGTGTGGCTATTAAATAAGAAAGAAAAGAAGACTGGTTTCCATGTACGAACTGGCTGATGGAATGCCTAGCTACTGTTTCAGGCTTCAGAGGAGTTTTCCTGTAGGAAGAAATTCTGCTAGTTTATTGAAGGTACAGAGGTGTGTGTGGGGGCAAATCTAGGAAATATTTGGAAAGAATTACTTGGAAAGCACAAAGTCAGGTACCAAAAATAAGAGGAAATGGTAAATTCAGATACTCAGTCAAAAAAAACAAACAAAAAAACCCAATCACTTTCCCAAGATCCTAAGAATTCAATGAGATGAGCTGTATACTTTCAACTATATCTCAGCATAATGAAAACAGAGCAATCAATACAATTTGTCAGTTGAATACACCTGCAGAAATATTTATAGATCTCATTAAATACTGATTTTGTTCCTTTGCACAGAACTACAGCACTGCTGTTACAGTGTAACACATCTCAAGAGCCAGCTGAGGTGCCATTTTCAGAGGTAAACAGAAATATTAAGTCATCTCAGATGGAAAATGTATGTGACCAAGAAAATGTCTACTTCTAAGGCCAGATAACATTTCTACTGGATTTTAACTCCACAACGCAGGTGTGGCACAAGTGGGAAACACAAGAATAGAAAAACCCAAAGAACTAAACTTTATAGTACAAGTATTGCACAGATGTGATCACTTCACTTCCCCTAGACTATGAAGCAAGTCTCCAGGCAGATGGTCTCCATTGCTAACATCCACAGGAAAAAACAGGGAGAACTGTCAGATCACATGGCCTCTCCTACTGCCTTGCCAAGAGCATTGGATATCTTCACGTTTGGATACAGAAATCAGGTCTTGAAATGTTAGAAGGAAGGAGTAGAGAGAAGAGGCAAAGACCACAACCATACTCTGTTATCCTGGGATTTATCCTCAGATTATTATCAGGTAACGAGAGGAATACCCAATCAACATTAGAAATGCCAAACATTTTGTATTAAGTGTTTGAACTATTCAAGAAAGAAAAACATCCTGTTTTCACAAAACATCAGTTATATTTTTAAGCAACCATTTACTCTTTGGTCAAGATTCATGCCAGCACCATTTCTAGGATCTGCTTGATTATTCATCTTTCATATCCGCATTTTCCTGGATAGCTGGCAAGTTTGATCCTTCAACCTTCTGAATATTTAGTTACTCAAGTAAGAATTTTCCACCACTACTGCAGCCAAGTCTTTGCTATAGTATCTCTGGCCTCCTTTATCAGAGGATTTAAACTTTGCTGCTTTACAAAATTCAAATAAAGCATGTGAAAGAGTTTCTCAGATTTTCATTCGGATGCTGTATGTAAGCATAGCTTGCTCTGACTCCTTTCTTTCTTTCCCAGATTGTGAGAAATACTACAACGTCAGTAAACAGCAAACACAATCTTTTATCTACTCATGCCTGTACATATTCTCCTAACAGCAAGGACTACTTGCAGGACTATCCCTTAGGAGCAATTCCTCCTTTTGTACAGTGCAAGCCCTTCCTTAGCAACATACACCTGTTTCTCAAGGCCGGGCTCAAGAGTATTCAATGTTTTTCCCCTTAGTATCTAAAAGGATAAGAGAAGCCAAAACAATGGGTAAACTATCAGTACTTACGGTAGGAACCATCAGAACTGATCTCATCACTGATCACCAGGCAAGTAATCTGAGAATACGGGAGAGGATTATTTCGGTTGTAAGGACTTACAATCATTCCAATGAACATGGCACCACCCCTGGAGAAATAACTCTTAAAAACAAACAAACAAAACCACACATCAGGAATAAGCCTTTTTCACAACAGCATCCTGAAATTAAAGAATAGACAAGAATAGTGGAAAGTCTGGGAAGCATTCACACACGTTCAACCTCATTTAAACCTCCTCAGCATCAGCATGCTGCATAAACTACAGAACAACACATGAACATGCTTTTAACATGCAACAGTGCAGAAACGTGCATTAACGTTGTAAACGGGCTTTGGGGGTTTACCCTTTTTTTGGTTATTTATTATTAATGTACAGACCAATAAGTACCTGATATTTAGCTTGAGTGTCAATATCTCGTATGGAGGGGTTGGGGTCAAATGCTGGGTGGGAATGGTACCACCCAATAACACTGTATCCTCTGGCAGCAAGTGTTTCTGAGGCCTGCGTTTGAGATACAGGATCCATCTCACACTGGAGTCCTGTACTGAGGCTATTGCACGGCTCTGCTGCACAAACCTGTTAAAAAAGTCTCCAGATGGATAAATGCAAGAAATCTTAATCAGTTCGATAAGATTCATTTAAAGAATTTTAAGTCACACGCCAGATCTTCCTTGTGAAAGAGCTGACAAGCCAACACTTTAACGCAAAGCGTAAATAACAGTTCAAGATTCTGGTAATTAACTTCAAGTTCAACATGCTTGAAGTAGATGCCCCGAAGAAATAACATTTACATCAGTTCAAATACAACAGTTTTAAAGGAAATGGAAAAAAAGATAAACACTTACTTCTACAACTTTATCAGCTTCAGAGTATCTTCCACCTAGCAACCCTATTACTTCTGCCATAGACACATGTGAGTGCTAAAATGATATTAAACAATTATTAAAGTTCAAACTGTATAATTTCTCCAAACTTTGATTTTGCACTTGATAGAACGCATTGGCTTCACAATTGCAATTCAGTAATTTCTCAGTGACACTTATAAGGAGAACTTAGGACAGCTAAAGATGATAAAACAGCCAGTGTTTCAATTTAAAGTAAACAAAAATATCATGTTTGCTTATTATACACACGCATGTTTATAATGCATCTGTATAACACTTCCATCCATTAAGCAATGCTAACTTCAGAAACCCCACAGCATTCAAAAACTGCAAGAACTAAATACTGCATTACTAAATCTAACCATGTTGCCCATAAAAACAACCCTCCCCCAACATACACATCATAGCTTTCTGTAAGATAAAAGTTCATCCTCACCAAATCCATTATTAAAAGCACTTCTGAAGACACTTTCACCTGAAAAGGTTCCTGAAATCACAAACACAATAATGAGCAAAATGAAAGTATTATAACTAAATAAAGCATTACTGATATTCACTCATAGATACATACCTGTTTTTCGTCAGTGAATAAACAGCATGGTATCAGCTGAAAGGGATCAAAGGAACTATAAAACGAAAGAAAATGTCTCTAAAGATGCAGGACAGTCAGGAAACTTTCCTAGTTTCCCACTGTCTCCTCAATAGAGGAAGAAGAGGATTCCTTCACTGTACGTCTTTCATTTCATACTACGAAGACTTCCACCAAATACAGAAGTTCACCTCCCACACTTTTGAATTTCAGCATTAAACATCTGAAATGCTACATGTTATTTCTGCTCACGATACCTATTTCTGATTTGCAGTGTTCCAGCCCGATGCCATGCAAGCCAATTGTTTTATTTCTAGAAGACCTATTTTGGAACACGATGTACATCAAATACCTTTTTATTTGTCTTGAACCTTTAGATGATTTTGCAGGCTTCAGTTTTTCTTCTTCTCTTCTTCTCGCTAATTCTTCAGCAGACAGATGCTAAAAAATAATTGCAAAAATCTGTCTCAGTGTCTTGAATGAATCCTCGACATCACTGCCCTCCTTATGTGCCACCAATTACAGTCTTCCACTGTAATCTGTGGCCACAAAGTACCAGAACACCTTTCCAGGGATTAGCATTTTCACATTTTATTGCAAACCAAAGCTGTGTTTTGCAGAAGGTGTATTTACTAACCAGGGCTGTATGAGAAACACTTCTGTCAGCATAACACTACAGAAGTGACTGTTACAGATGCTTACTACTGAAGGCTGTGAACTCAGGTGATTTTTTTTTTTGTGAGGGAGGGTTCAAGAATAACAGGATGTTTCCTGTTCTTTGCTTTTCCTAAATTCTGAACTTGGAAGAATGGATAGGCTTGAGGAAGCATCTCCCACATCTGTAAAACCTTAAAACTTCGAACAATATCTCTAAGAACTTCACAGAGGACAGTACTTCTGGGGATATTGCTAGAATCCCTGCTAACTCACCAACTCACCTCATCTGCATTACAACCACAAAAAAACTACACTGGACCTAAAGAAAAATAACTTAATATATGATTCTCTTGTACTGTTCAGTAAGGCTAAAGGGAACTAATGGAGAAACAAGATTTTCTGAGAACTAGCCCAATTCCTTTCATATCAAGGATCAAGTTCTGCATTTTATGCAGTCTGCATACACTCTATCAAGGTTGCTCTATTCTAAAGCTCTATTCTAAATATTCAGGATAAACCATGCAACTGAAGTATGTGTAGATTTTTTATATAATTTTTTTTTTTTAATTAACAGTAGAAAGTCATCTAACTTGGTGTTCCGAAATCCAGAATGAACAAGAATTAAGCAACTCCTTTTTCTTTTTGGAAAAGGGGACCAATCTTTCCCTGCCAGATTCATGGCAAATCTGAACTTAATAAAACAGATATGAGCCAAAATAAGGCCAATTTATTTTAGGTTATAGCCAAAAGGAATCAGTACAGAAATTAATTTCAGCTTGTCCTGATCCTCGATGATTTGATATTTTAACCTTAGCACCGCATTAAACCATCCCCCACCACATAAAGGGCTTAATTAAACTGAGGCAAAAACACTTCTTCTGTAACTAAAAATAAAGGGTCATGAAGTTCTGTACAGGATGAGGCAAAGAGCTCTGTAGGTGTTCAACTGTGTAGATCCATCCATGCTCACAGCATGAACACCTTCGCAAACACAAAAATACAGTCACTTATCAGCACATGTAACAGCTGCAGGATTTATTGTAACAGCAAGCAATACCAAATGCTAGCAACTATCAATAATCACATACATAAATGAAGGCTCAAAACCAGGTTACCTCAAATGTCTGCCCTTCCAAATCCTTAGCATCACACCAGTTTCCCCAAGGGTCTCGGACTCGCCGTCTTCTTGTACGCTGCAGAAAGTAAATCACTCAAATCAAGGATTAAACTCATGCAAAAAAATGCCTTTGCTGTGTTTAATCAGCCGTAAGAACATCATCCAACAGATTTCTGCCACGTGAGCTTTCCTAACACTGTGACATACTTCCAGAGAAGAGAAGAAACCCTGGAGTTCTGCAGAATTGAGTAGTTCGCAATCTGCCACAAAATATCATCAGTGATATTTTCAGGTTTTTAAGGCTGTAAAGAACACCTGGATGATGTTCCATGGAACATCAACATCCCTGACAGCAACAGCAAACTATTATCCAACTGTGAATTATAGCACAGACAATGCAGAAAGCTATCAACCAGTGTGTGTGTGCCTTGTGTAAGCTACTGCTCTTCATAAGAAGCTTTTTTTTCTTTAATGGAATTGATTTTGTTTTCTTCTCTTCAACTGATTTATTTTGCTATGAATTACTTCAAAATGCTACATTAAATGTAAATACGAACATTACATCTGGCAAACCTTGGTAATTCATCTAATTATGAATGAGTTACTACTGTACTTAATTGCATGCATAAGACTCTCAGTAAGTCATATCTCATACCCAGTCTACTTAATGATTAAGACACAAGCAACTTAACCTCACTCTACTGATACACTCCACTGTTTTCTGACTAATTTATACAAATAGATTATGGGGTGCTGGGGAGGAAGGGGTTGGGATTCCAGGAAAAAGACTGTACCAAATCTTAGTTAAGTAGCTGGGCAATTAACGTGCAAATGAACAGAAAACAGAACAGATACCAGTCAAAAAAAAAAAATTCTGCTTAAACTGATACTTGAACTGAAGGGCACTCTAATGAAACTGCAAACTGAACAAGAGAAGGAGTTTCCTGAGATGGCCTGGCTTGAAAAGACCTGCATGTCAAACTTTCCACCACCCTCTCTCTTTCCCCTGACCCCCAAAACATACCATGGACTGCAAACGCTGAGCAAGCTGATATGCTTCCACTGTGTCTTTGCCTTCCTTGGACCGTGATTTATCAGCTGGTTGTGGTCTGTTATAGACAGCCTGTTCTACAGGAAATACAAGAGATACACACTGTGCTTCAGTAATGTTGGAAGTGATAGACAAATTCCATAAAGGAAGAAAAAAGACAGCATAGAGACAGCTTTTGATGGTCATGTTGATGAGCGATTATATAGTTTTCTCTCACAGAAATACCACAGCATTTCTAAGAAGGGAAAACCTCCTTCCATTAATTCATTTGAAATAAGTTCCATTTTAGACAGGATTTATTGTAGGACATTCCTCCCTGCCAAGGTGTCTGTCCTTCAGCCTTGGACCAGAGTCAACCCATTACAGGGACTCCAAAACTGAGCATCAATTGACAGTAGCTTTTAGGTGTGTGTATATATATATATATATATATACACACACATACACACATATACACACACACTTTTAATACGCCCATTAATTTCAACATTTGTATGTTGTCAAAAAAAAAAAAAGGTAGCCTTGAGGGTGGAGACTGTTTTGTTTCCAAAATGATTCAATTATGATTCAATACGGGGAAGCAGGAAAAGAAAAACATCTGTTCTTCACATGAAAATATTCGTTTTAATAAAAAAGCTGACAAGCAATAGCTGGTCTCAGCACACGCTGACTAAAATTTAAGTTCTGAATCAATTCTAATAAAAGAAATATATATTTTTTTTTTTACCACAGCCAAAGTTAATCGCTCCTATTAATTCCAAGTACGTGTGGATACGTCCAATACAGTTTACATCACCGCAGTTCTTAAGGCCCGGACGTACTGAGGTCTTATTCAGGTATTTGGGTTTACATCTCTCCCTAAAATAAAACAGAACAACACATCATCTGATAGAAAACAAGTTCAGGTGGAGATGAGACAGTGAAGTGTTTTACCCCGATGCAAACACCACGCACTGCTGTGCAGAGCAATCACAGCAAAAACACAGCTTTCACAAAACATATGCAGCTTATTTTAGGGTTATTCATACACACTCATGTGCAGGCAGTGTGAAACTTCTGTTCCATGCCTTAAAACAAACCCTTCAACATGGTATGCCAGGAGGCAATGAATTACTCAGAAGTACTGCGATTCTTTTAAATTGAATTCAGAATGTCTATATTATATTCCTTGGACTAACTCATGTAATCATATACATCTTTGGTATAACAAACAAGCCTGTTTTCACTTTGACACATATTACTTGCTCTTAGGCTGATACTGAGTTATTTGAGCTTAATACCTCTCCAATATGCAATGTCAGAGTTTCTTTGCTACTAGAATAAGCTGTTAGCATAGAGACCACTCAGTGAGAACCCACTAAGATTTGCTAATTCTTTCTACTAAAAAGCAAAGTAACCCAGCCAATGAGCACACAAAACAGAACTGCAACAAACCATATATTCAGCCTGCTACCACAAGTATTAAAGGTTCTTTGAACTGATTTTTTGGAGCTGGAATATAAAACATTCAAATGTACAAACACCACTCAAAAGTGGTTCTGAATTTGAAATATTATTTGGTCAACATTATTTTCTCCAGTGCAGACTGTTCTTCTGCTGCTCTTCTGCATGGGCACTACCACAGTTATCAATAAGGAATTAAAGTAGGTCTTCTGAAGAAACATCTATTGAATATATCTAAGGATTCTTATATGCTGGATGACAAAAACAAAAGAAAAGAAGCATAACAAAAACAGAAATGGTTTATTCTGATATATATATAGGACACAAACTTCCATAATGCTCCAAAAAGCACTGCTCAGCTTCCAGAATCCCAGAACTGGGAAGAGATGAAAGAAGCAGCACCAATCAGTGCCATTCACTGATCATCTTTAGAATATTACTACAAAATTACTTCCACTCTTTTCAAAATCTGTTTGTACTATTTTAATTACAACAAAGCAGGGCAAGATTGATTTTAATGACTTACTGAAAGAAGTGAAATGAATGCATCTTACCACTGATCCAAAATATAATTCCTAATTTTCAAGTAACGCTCTGGTGTTTTGGCCTGGCGCCCTTCAAAGAATTCAGGAATAGCCTGCTTCTCTTCTTCCAGGATGACGCTTCTATCAATCTCCACTTCTTGATCAGGTGGCTTAAGAGCCTCTGCTTCTTCTTGATGATCTTCATCCACTTGGCAGGGGGGATGAAAAAGCAGACCATTATCAGCCAGGTCTCTCTGTTCCTCATGAGGCTCCTGCTCAGTTATTTGCCTAGCACCATGAGACGCTCCTGTTCTACCCTGTTCAGCTTTCTCTATAAAATCATTGCACTGCTGGTAATCCAAGTTCACAGATTTATCACCATTCACGTGCTGAGAACATGTTGCTGCAACATCCTGAAACAGTAATGTGTCCCCTGTGGGTTGCTTGGTATTCTGAGATTCTTCTTTCAGCAAAGAAACAGCAGAACTATGTCCAACATGTGGAAAAGGATGCTCCGTTCCTTTTGTTTCTTCAGCTGGACTTTCTGAAGTTATAGATAATTCAGGTTTTCCAACATCTTGCTGGAAAGCAGGAGAAAACAGTTCATCCATGTCATCAGTTATATCTACTTCTTCATCGTCCGACAGCTTTTCAATTTTCACTGCATTCAGGTTAGGGTCTGCACGGCCTCTCAAGTTTCCAGCTGACCATGCTTCTACCCTTACCCCAACTTCAGTGGGAAGGCTGCCACCCTGCTGACTTTGCTCTTCTCTTTCAGAACCATCATTTTTTGCCTAAGGAAAGCATAAAATACTTTAAGAAGGGAAAAAAAAAAAAACAGAAACAATCCCCTCTGCCTCTCAGACAGTCAGAACTATTTTACTTGACAGCAGACAGACATTCTGAGGGAGGTGTTTGATGGGCTGACAAAGCAATAAAAATACCGAAATCATTCAAAGCAAACTAACTTTACAACAATACTTGAAATACTCTGTTTACCTTGTTCTTAAAGTACTGCCTGGCATAGCTCTTCACTTGTAGAACAGTACGACTCCCAATCAACTTGGCAATTTTTGTCCAGCGGCGGCCAAACTTCACCTAGCACAACAAAGCACACCCGACTTACCCAGCCTCTAACATTCCAGTTTATACCCAAGAATTGTTTAAAAGCTCAGTTTTGCATTACAAACACACAAACTGAGCCCAAGAAGCTCAGTAATCACATTGCACCAAGAAAAGCACTGCATCCAACAGTAACAAGTGTTGCTATTCCTCAATCAGTGTAGACATGCTGTAAATTCCGTTGCTTACTAACCCAAGGAATCCTACTGAAATGAGTTTATGCTTGTTGAAGCAAACCCTATTGCATTCAGCATTGTACAACCACGTAACCTCTGAAGATCTTACAATGCTAGCTGCAGGATTTCACTTTCATTAGTTGACTTACCCTATGCATTCTATAGTTAAAGCATGCTCAACTTCAGCAGTGTGGCTGTGCAATATTTCAGATATTTTGTGATCTCTAATTGTAATCGGTCCTAAGTGAACAAAACATGCTAAACACACAGAGCCATTTCTGGCAATTAATCAGTACAGATCTGATTTATAAAAACACTCTGAGTATATATGGTAATTAATTCTTACCAAATTAGAAGTGCACAAGAAGCAGCAGCTAAACACAACGTGCTTATTTATGGTTAGTTTATTATTTAAGATAACTTAATGATCTATTCAAAACATTACACATCAATGCAATCGTACCAGCCCTTGTTCAAACAGTTCTTTTTCTTCTGATGTCCACTTCAATGAGTAGCTACCTGGTTTTGTAGGAGATCGCACCCTACGAACAGGAAGGAAATGAGATAATGGTTTCTTAAACACATCTTCCCAAACCCCTGTAACTGAAAACAACCCCTGACAAGAGCACTACTGATCATCTCCTATAAAAGCTCATGGTGCTGTTTGAAGCACCAACTTGGCTGACAGACTGAGAAACCTGTCAGCTTCTCCATCACAAAGAAAGACTTCAGATAACCATGAAAGCCAATCTGAATTAGCAGATTTTTTTTTAAAATAAGGACTACTGTGCTATAAAACAAACCAACAAAGCAGCAACAAAGCACAACACATTAGTTTACTACAGGCCTTTTGTTACATACAGTATTTCTGCATGCTGAAAGATCCCTTAAATAATTTTGGGGAGCTAACATTTTTGGGTTCGCATTCTGCAACTTCACAAAAATTGGAAGCTATGCTGAAAAAAGGCAACTGTGACAATGTACGTACATGGCTTTTCCAGTTTTCTTATGTGGGCTGCAAATACAAAAACAGTATGAAATCAGAAGTTAGTAAATGTGATACAATTGCACATATCTGCAATTAACCAGCTTCTAATTTCTTATTAATTAATTTCTTATTATCTGAGAACTTTCCAAGAACACAGCTTACCTCTTCACAGATCTTTTTTCTGCTTCCTTTTGACTGAGCCATATTTTCTCAGAAAGTGATTTATTTGATAGATAATATCTGAAATTGTTACTAAGAAAGTTTTCAAAGTATCAAAGATGTGAGAATTCTAGAAATCTTACTAATTACATTGGTTCAGAATAATTCAGTTGTATAAATGCTGCATGTATGGCTTTAGAAACTGAAATTTCACATGTTCCTATCAGTTCAATACAGAAGGCAGTGATGCTTGTTTTCTGAATGCACACACTCACTCACTTGGAGTGAGCTAAAGGTCCTGTTTCTACAATAGGCTTTTGCTTTTTTGACACAGAAACCATAATGAAGTAACTTTCTTCGTACTGATGCCTTATCCATTTTCAGTTTAATCCTCAACAATTCATGACGTTGGGAAAATTACTTTATTTTCTTGTTTCTTCTCTTACTCAGTCACAAAAAGAATATGAAAATGAATTGGACCATCGTCAGTACTGCCATCACTGCCCTAGTCTACTGAGGGTCACTGTTGTTTCTACTCATTTAAACTCGTACGCACATAGACAAAAAAAAGTAGTATAGCAGTTCAAATTAAGCAAAATTGAGGGAAAAAAAAAAAAAAAAAAGCAATTTTTGGTGAAAATGGCTGTTTGAGCAGGTTTGCTTTGCCTGTGTCAGCACAACACCGGAGGTAGCACTGAAAAAGCAGCTGACATGGAAAGGAACACAATTTTAGGCACCAGGACCAGCCTAAAGCCGAAAAGCTTTGGAGTCCTATTCTTAATACTCTCAGCTGACCACATAAGGACATTTTGTTACCAATGCCTCAACTATGTAATTGTGGCTATGGATACGTATTGTCAATGGACTGAAGAAGCCGAAGACCTTCAAAGCAACGGGAGGAGCTATGGGTGGCTACATGACTTAATTAAGTGACAGGGCTTCACACTGCCAAGCAAACAATTTGGCCAGCTCCTTTGTAATTAAGAAGCAAATCAGAATCACAGAATCACAGAATCACAGTTGATTACACAGCTATAGAAAAACTGATGGCTTTTAAGCTATATTTTTCATCATTTAAGGCAATTTCTGTTTTATATTTAAACAACCTCAGATTGGGGATAGTTTCAAAAAGGATACTCTTCCTCCAGCAGCATTTTCTCAATGACAGCCCTGTTTTCTTCACTAATGCTGCTGTCCAACGTCCATGGCTGCAAACAACACAAACATTTCTTAATCCTTGGATTCTGTTATGCTGTTATTTAAGTACCAAGAATCAATACATAAACAGCTTCTGAAAATAAGCAAAAAGCAGTGTTTAATAAGCTAAAAGTGGATGTACATGGAGGTAAGACTGACGTTGCAATAACCTTGCTAGAAGCACCATTCAATTAAAAATAACTTACAAGACTGTTATCAGTTCTCCAAGAAGAATCAAGGTAGTGATCCTGCAGTAAACTTGATGCTGTGTTTTCATGACCTCTGAAAAAAAAAAGTCCCATGTTCAAAACCACAAATATATTCAATCAAAATGAACGCATCATTAACAACTATACCATTAACAGAAGAACGAGATACTAAAATTCAAGTCACGCATTGTAGAATGTTAGGTAATGCTATTATTTTATAATATTCCATTAGGCATAGCCTAACCCCCCTCAGTAAGTCATTTGTTAGTACTCCAGACAACAACACCTCACCTATCTCATTGCAAACCATACAAGATATCAATGAAACCCTGCACAGTAAGAAGTCCCATCCAGAACCACTGAAAATAGGAGGGACTTTGCAAAATGTAATACAAAAGAAAAATACCAGAATTTCATGGATAATACAGACGATACATCTGTTTAACTGTGTCATTCACTTGCGTTATTCCCACTTAACACTGCTCCACCTTTGTGAGGTAAGAACATTCCCTTAACAAAGAAATAATGTTTTCCTGTAGAGGACAGCTTCTGCTGCCAAAAGGTTTAATAGAATCTCATCACGTGGGATAGTTAGCACTCTTACAGACTTGATCCAGACTATGCTTAACTGTTTCCATCAGTATTAGCTTTTTACCTTTAGAAAACCATCACTAATCAACCCTATTCTACCTTAACACAGCAAAAACCAGCTGGTAATTTATGTATTGCCTTGTCATCATCATTGTGTCCAGTTCTGGGCTCCCCAGTACAAAAAAAGACAGGGATCTCTTGCAAAGAGTCCAGCGGAGGGCCACAAAGATGGTGAAGGGCCTGGAGCAACTCTCCTATAAGGAAAGGCTGAATGAGCTGGGTCTGTTTAGCCTTGAGAAGAGAAGACTGAGAGGAGACCTGATCCAGGTCTATAAGTATCTAAGGTGTGGGGGG
>JAOWBP010004015.1:17287979-17348197 GCA_028571105.1 Tragopan temminckii
AGTCTAAGCTAGGAAGATGCTAAGCATCATCCAAAAAGGCAGTAATAGCAGAGGACATACATCAGTTGCTCTCCATTCAACTGGCAGGAGGACAAGCAGTTAAAAGAATGAGATATTAGAAAAATGAAAGGCTTGTTAGCAGTAGGAGTGGTGAAGACCCAGAACAGGCTGCCTAGGGAAGATGAGAAATCGATACTCAAGGTTTAAGAAGAGGTTAGGCAGACTGTCAGCTTCTGGAGGTGAGACAGGTATGCTTGATCTCGCCTAAGAGCCTGGCAACATGCTGAGTTACCTCCCAAGGTCTTTCCCACATCAGCATTTCTGGGATTTTCTTAATGCTTTAAGTAATTTGTCTCAGTCATGGGATAATTCCGCATATGAAATAATACACCTGATATTAGTGTGTTGGCATGTACTGACCCATTTTTTCTTCCCTTTGTTAAATGGAAGACGTTGGTGCTGAGTTTTTGTATCCTTCGGTGGTTTTTTTCCGCCCTCAAAGTATTTTAGGAATTAGATTCTTTTTTTTTTCTTTTTTTTAAGAAGGATTCTGATGTAAGGTCACTACACAACTCATTTTTCTCAGTAATAAGGTGCTGTCTTTATCTTCTCCTTCCTCTAGGTAAGTACAAAGTGTGCCCTGAAGTATGTGCTAATTAACACCGTGCATCTGCGTCTTCCACTGAGCAGTGGATGAGGGCCCATTCAAACCACACGTGCCCTTCTGTGTTTGCTCATGGGCATCCCTCCTCAACAGTATGAAAAACAACCTGCTCAGGTCATCCCCAGCCACAGAGGACGGTCTTACCAAAACCCAAGCACATGCACTGCATTTAAGGCACAGACAGCACAGCTACAGTGCAAGGATAACAAGGCAAGACTGGGTTTTTTGCACCTAACCCAGTTCAACTTAATCTAAGCTACATACCTGCATATGCATCAAGGCTGCAGTCAGCAGTACTTCAAGAGACACATCCCAGCTGTGACCAAAATGGGACACTTGACAATATCACTCTCCCAGAAGAGAAAGAACAGCTCTTTATTTGTACTCTGGAGAACAGTACTTGGATTACTGAAGGACTTTGTATTGCAAAGCAAATTAGAATATCAGCATTTGCTAAACAAATATTGACTTGGAGAACTGCAAGCAAAAGAAACATGCAATATCCTTTCTGTCATAAATAACAGCAGATCTTAGCTCTAATGACAGCTGAGCAGAAAGTTTGTAATTAAAAGATGCTTTGAACGAATAGCAGTGTCGCAGGCTCACCAAACTGCTTTGCAGGGAGCCAAAGCTTCCCAGCACTGGGCATGGGGTAAACCCACATCGCTTCCCTGCTCTTCCAGTAGGGAATAGTATAGAGCTCTGAACCATCATTTTAAAAAGAGAGTATTTTATTCCCAAGCAGATGCAGAGCCGTCTCTCCTGGCTTTTCCCAGGCCAGGAATTTCAATTTCAAGCTCAGAACTGGATGAAAAGAAGTTTATTAGTACTTCAGAAAAGAAATACCAATCCCATTTATTTCCATAACTAGCTGAACACAAACCTTTCAGGGCAAAGAAAATTAGCACGAACATTCCTGCTGTGACAGAGGTGTACTGAGAAGGAAATATGTCTACTTTTTCTAGAACTGCTTATTCCACATAGATTAAAATCATTACGTGACATTTCTAATCAGTATTTCAATATGGCATTGCTAAAATGAGAGCATTAGCAAGTTCATTTACATGTGCAAAGTAAACTAATTTGAGCAGTATGTGAGCACACTAGCAAGCAGCAATGACACATGAAGCTGAAGAGTGTGACGAGCAAAGAAGTCCCAGGCACTACGCTACTTTTGCTGTGCTCACCTTTTCCACATCCCATTCAGAAACACCGCTGCCAAGTATGCTTATTTCCATTTCATTACTACCTTTGGTAAGAAGTATGTAAGGTAACGCAATAGTAATTTCTTGGTTAGCAAAGCAAAGAAAAATGACAGTACGACGACAAATGGAATCCCTCATCTCAATCAGGCAAGCCAGTATTTACAAGGAAAATCTGATCAGCTGTAAAGCTGACAATTTGTATTCTTGTCTCAAGTCTGGAATTGTCTAAAACAAATCTAAAGGAAACACTGACAGAGATTTAGCTGTAGTACCACTGGGTGCTGCTTCAACAACTTTTTTACCTCCCCCACAAAAGTAACACTGGATTTCTACATAAACTGGTTAACTTAAAAAGAAAACCCACACAGCACTCCCCATTGTTTCTCAAGCATTGTGAAATTAGAAGTCCATGATATTCCAAAGACCACAAGGATGTAGGACAGGAGCTAGGCTAGATGCGTGACAGTTCAAACTCATTTCACTTCAGATCATCTCAAACTCCAAACAGAAGTCCTCTAGAAATATCGCATCCCTTATCCTTTAAAGGACAAAAAAAGGAATGCAGTGAGGCAAGATATAGGAAAGCTACGACACAAGGTTTAATTGCAACCATTTGTTACCTGCATTTCACCCAGATACATATCTTATTTATAAGCAGATATTCCTAATTAAGCAGAGGAAGTGGTTATCACTAAGAGAAAGACTTGCAGAACGGACTTATCAACACTGTCTCATATAACAGAAGTAACCTGAGATATTGATCCAGAATTAGTGGGCCATCACAAATTGCAAGATCCCAGGACCAATTAGGGGGCAGGGAGGAAGGATGCATGACACCACAACCACAGCACTTGCATCTGAATGAGGACTCAGCATAACCCTGATCGACTTTTGCCTAGGGAGGTGACAGGGCCTGAAATGGGCTTTCTGCTTCTTACACATCCTCCATTATCTGAGACCCACTGGGGCATGCATGTGTTCTTGCAGACCTTGATGGAAGGGGACTCTGCTGCCACCCTGCCTCTGCACTTTACCTGGACTTCTATGAAGTGTTTGTGAGGGAAGGAAAATGAAACGAGTCTCTGGTATTACAGGTTAGTACACTATGAAACTGGGCCATTGTTCCACTTTGAAACATCATTCCAGGCTGCACAACTCCAGCAGATGTGCTAGATAGCGACCGCCCATTGGGCACGGTACATCAAACTATTCAAAGTCACATCAAAGATACAGGATAGGACAAGAGGCAATATCCTCAAGCTGTGCCAGGGGAGGTTCAGGTTGGATATTAGGAAAAATTTCTCAGAAAGAGTGATCAGGCGCTGGCACAGGCTGCCCAAGGAGTGGTGGAGTCACCATCCCTGGAGGCATTCAAGAAACACGAAGATGTGGCACAGAAGACACGGTTAGTGGGCATGGTAAGGATCAGTTAGCAGCTCGTCTTGATCTTAGAGGTCTTTTCCGACCTTAATGATTCCGTGATAGTAGTTCAAAGTAACACTGACACTTCATCGTGGCACCATTCAGGATAAGGTCCTCAGGGACTGTGCTGTAACACAGCTCTGTGTTTCAGAAGTAGATCAGGGATCCCACACTAGCTTTCGCAGCACAGATGTAGCCATAACTCCACCTGCAGTTTCAGTCCATGTGTGAAAGAAAACAGTATTTTCCATATCTGCAACCATTTTCTTTTCAAAAGCTCCAGGTGACATACAGACACTGAAGATTCCTTGCCAATGAATCTGAGTGGCAGATAAATACTAACTTATTTATGAAGGTTAAAACTGAAGGTCTGAGAGGTCTCTGGTCAGAATCAAGCCCTTCTCTCTTTCAGCACCTCACTTTCACACAGTGGAAGGGTTAATGTGCAAACAGGACAGGGCCTGAAAGCAGGCTCTGGAGCTCAGCTAAATGCTCCTTGAAAGCTTAAATTGAAAAGCTCACCAGCCTTACTTCGTATCTCTTAAGCAACGCATGCTGTGGTGCTGGCTCATGGGAGAAACAAATTGCTGCTCTAAGTCTGTTAAAAAGGAGAAAGAAAAAAAAAAGGTTACCATATGGTGCTGACTGCAGCATCTCTTAGCAGGTGAAATGCATCCAGAACAGTAGCTACCATACTTAATTATTGTGACAAATTCAGTGATTCAGAGGTTTTGTGGGAGGTGGTTGCTTGTTTGTTTTGAAAGTAGGCTGCTATGCTAGCCCTACCCAGAAAAAAAAAAAGAAAAAAACAAACAACAACATGGTTAAAAGACAAGAGGAGGAAAAGAGGAGAAACACCACACCTGCACGCAGAGATTTGTGCCAGGAAGGATTAGGAAGCAGTTCAAGTACTGACATTGTGAAATCCAACTCAGCTCTTGGTGCATCCTTTCCCTCCGGTGTGCCGAGTAGCACAGGGATTCTTCCACAACTCCACTGCCTCGTGTTGGTCTACCTGAGCACCAATGGAAAGATCACCAGCACTGAAGCCAGGGGCAAGATGATGACTGTGAAGCTGGGCAGCACCTTCCCAGATCACCTGAGAACCTGCTGGCACCTGAGGTAGACACAATTCCAAATAATAATAAAAGCATTGCTCAGTCTCTCCTCTTTCCTCCTGCTCTACACCATCATGTCCCAACGCACTGGGAAGGCAGGAGAGATCAGGCAGCAGGGACCAGCAGCTGCAGGCACAATTTTGAATGTATTACTGGAAATAGAAAAAGTTCCCCAGCCGCAGCAGTTCCAAGTGGTCATACACACTTTTTCATCCCCACATTATCTCTGGTGAGTTGCCACTGCATTCCGAGAAAGCTGATGAACAATTGGATGTTTTAAAATCAGATAAAATTGTCCAAGTTGCCTCAGGTTTATGATACCGTAATTATGCATCTGTCTTTTGATGCAAAAGCATGTCAAAGCCTTACAAAAAATACAAATAAAATCCCTCGAATAGTTTCAGCCTGAGTGCTATCTGATGCCAAGGTCCACAAGAAGTGTGCTACGCTCCAAGAAATACATGAGCAGCAGTGTGAGCCAGGTGTGATTCCCAACCCTGTGTAAGTAAAACCGCATTTCAGCATCTCTCCTCTAATACTGAAGCATTCAGACAGTGCAGCCAGCCCTGGGACTTCCTGAGCTCAGAGAACATGACCTCAGAGCTTGTCCATGAGCCTCATAGGGATACTGTTGCTATGGAAACGTGGTCCCCAGCTCCAAACTCCACATCCATCCTTTTCTGTGTTGGAGAGTCACCTCCACTGAACGTGGTTCTGCATCAGTCAAGGGAATCTGAAGAGCACCATAAAGATAAACATGCACACAGACCAAGTGGCATCTGATCAGCAGCAGAGGTCCACGAATAGCTTTCTCAGTTCCTCGTGCCCTGCATCACCACTGCCTCAGCACTATACCCACCAAATATTAACTGAATCCAAGCAACAAGACATGCCTCTCTCCAATTCAAATATTTAGGAAGTCCCCATGAAAGACCCAAAGATTTCATCCACTGTTTTTCCCCAGGATGAACACTGCAGGGGAACTCAGCTAATTATAATCCTCATGAGAGGAGCCCTGCACATCCCCATAGCCCAACACAGCAGTTGCCTTGCTCATCTCACACCCATGAGTGGTACGTTTTCTTTTTCAACATCCTGAATCTAAGCTTGCAAGGGAGGAATACACACATTTAACATACATCTGAAGCAACAGTAATCTCCTTTCCTTACTAAAAACCCCAAATTGAAGAAAAAATTCTTTTAGCAGAAGTAGCTAAGAATTTATCCAAGTTCAAAACCCGACCTCACATAATTTTATTTCATTATAAAGAATTATTTAATTACTGTGTTTCTTTTTTCCTTCCTCCCCTTCATAAGATCCTGCAAATCTTAAGGGAAAAAGCCTTTTTGTGGTCCTTTCGCACTCTCACTAATTTGCTCAGAAAGCCTACAGTAATTTCCCTAAATAGTTTCCAAAAAAATCAATCCCGCAGAACAGCCTCTCTCACTGGAACTGTCTTATTTGCGAGCGACTTGAAGGATCAACTCATTATGGGGCTTATTTGAAAAGCAAAACAACAACCAAAAAACAGTGTTTGCAATTTTAAATTCATAAATACACATTTTAAAGCACGCCTACCCTGAGCTGCAGGCATCTTTATGCAAGTGAGAAATACACCGAGAACAAGGAGTAGTGCAGCCACAGCAGCTACTCTTGGTCTCAGGAAAGAGCATCTGATCGGAAGAAGAAAAAGAATTGAAAGTAACAGAGTACAATCTTACCAAAATCACCAGCCGTGAACACCTCCAGAGTACACACTGCTGCTCTTTGCTGCCTTCTTCACACTCACTCCTCCAACACCCTATTGGTTTCCATTGGTTTTATCCAAAAAGATTACCTACTGCTTTACAGAGAGCTAAGTACTCTTATTATTTGACAGAAGATGATGTTTCTGGCCAGTATTTGCAATGGGGCACTCTGGGCAGTTTTCATTAAGGTTGTGCTAGCTGTATTATTTCTGCTGCAGTACAGCCAGGATTATGAGCTCCTTTGCTGGTGTACCCCCAACAAACACCATCCTTGGCACAGCCTCCTGCCATGCTTGCTATGGTAACCAAGCAGGCTGATGCTTTTGTATTTGAATTCCTGATCCTGTTCAGCTATTTAAGGCACCTTTCAGACTACTGAGGTCACCTAAAGCAAACCGAGGTTCAAAGGCACTCATGCGCTCTGTGTGCACAGGCTGATAAACTCCCCTAATGTTGCATAAAGCAACTCAAGTGAAAATCAGCCTCATCCCCTGGTCACAGCCTCAGACTGTGTAACAGTGTCAGCTGTGCTGTTTCTAAACCTCTGCACCTGAGGACATGCCACGCACATTGCTCCTGAGCTCTAATGGCACAGCCTTCCCTGCCACCTCCCCATCCCCACTCCTTCCCAAGCTCACATAACATTTAGGGGGAGTAAAAAGGCCAAAAGACAACCAAATGTGTTAGCAGAGCAAGCACTACTGGTTAAAGCAACTATGGAAAGAGCTTGGTTCCTACAAGCTTACCTTGCAGCCTCTTGGTCTCTGCTGCACACCTAGTCACAAAAATATTCCTTAAAAAGTTGGGATGAGAGCACGTCACCTTAACCAAGAGAATAAAACCAGGAACAAAGCAAGGATGTTCACTTCTAATGGATAAACAGGACTTTGGGGCTCCTGATCAGCTGGATCCAGATCCCACAATTTGTCAGAGGGACTCAGGATTATGCTACCAAGATCCCTGCATCCTCTTTCTCACTTTATCTGTCGTATAATCCAAAATGATCTTTAAGAAATCTTGCTAGTGATGGCAGAGTAAGAGCCAACTAAAGCATAGAATATCCTTCCAAACAGCTAACTGTAAGGACCTAACCCCATGTTGGAGGGAAGCAAGACAAGTATGGAAGGATTCTCTAACACAGAAAGCAAGGCTGACTTCACGTATTGAAGTTATAGCCAGAGTCACACACAGATCTATTTTCCAAACCCACATCCAACCCAACCTTAAAAACCATTACCCAGAATGACCAAACTTGACCGATTATGAAATTCAAGCCACTTCCCCACAGCAGCTGTGAACTCTTACTCCAAATCCATCAATTTGGCACTGTGAGACATTTAGCAGATCTCTCCAGTCTGCAAACACGAGATCACTTTGCAGCTTTGACACATGACACATGTACTGTCACCTCCTCGCTCCGTGCTTCATCTAGAGTTGGGTTAGTAGATGGTGTCTGAATTCACAGCAGTGCAACCTCTCCAGCAGCAGCCATCAGAGCTCAGCACAGCACCAACAGCTCCCATTCCACTGGGACATTGGCACAGTCCCTGTGATGAAGAGTTGGGATGCTTCACCACTAAATGAACAAGAAGTCAGAAGGACAACTACTGAGAGGCTGCTGTGGCTTGAGTGAGGGACAAACAGAAACACACGCTCATGGAGACAAATGATTCACAACTACAAGAGCAGGAATTCCACCCCCAATTAAAGTATTAGGCAGTTGAAAAATCTTATTAACCATTAATCTTGTCTTTAGTATAATGGACGTAACCTTAGCATCTTTGACCACGAATAACCCAGCCTCCTAAAATTTACTACAGGAAAATGCACTACTAAATCAAATCGGAGCAGGGTTCAGAATCTCAGTTCTCTTTGTTCCCTGATGCTGCAAGGATGCATCTGAGAGGGGGGTGGATGGAGTGGGAGGGCTGTTATGAGCAAGCTGACTCAACTCATTTCTTGTAAATACTATAAAAACCAACACTTGACCATAATCTATGAATCAGACATAAAGAGAGAAAATAGTTCGTAGAGAAATAAGCATTTTAAAGTGCTACTTGAACATCAAATTGAAGAAAACATTTACGAATTTTCCATCATGTTGTGAAGCATCGTGTCAGGAAGGATCAACTGCATAAAACTATTTAGTGGCAATACTTGCAAATGATTTTAGCATTATCTGTTGCTCTAAAGCAATAGCAAAGACTAGACAAGCCACCAGAGAGTTCAGAATTGTAATAGGGACTTTGAAGAGATTATTTGCAAACTAATCCTGTATTTTCTCATGGAAGCATTCTACATTGTGAAGTACCACATTCACATGGCACATTTCACCTTCCAAAATTACCTCTGAAAGAGCCAGTGAAAAATTATACATTGTGCAGACAAGCATATATCTAAATGATATGCATGTCTAACAGAAAGAGGTTATTTTCAAGGGGTCCTGAGCTCAGCTTTTCTATTTGTCCACACAATTGAATGCAATAATTTATATATAAGAATCTATGTATTTCAATGAGATACACACAACCACTACAGCTTTCTATTCTCACACGTTAATATAAAAAAATTACATTAAAATCAAATATATTTTAAGATGTTACGTTTGGTTTTAAAACAAATCCAGGAGAAAATATATTTACAGTCCTCATAACACTGAATGAGCTTCCAAAAAGAGCTGCCCATCAAGATATGGAATTTTAATGATAGGCGCTTAAAAGCAATCACTAAGAGATGTCTTCAAGCCATTGTCCTTATTCATCCTTCGCAGTCCCTCTATTTCCCTTTATTCCCCATCTATGATTGTCAGTAATTTAGGCTTCCAACCTCAATCCTCTAGATGCTATCCAAGCGAGATGACTCAAACAGCAATCAGTCAGAAGCACGGAAGTACTTCTTTGATCAAAGAAATCAAAAATAAAAATAAAAAGCACCTTGTTTAGGATGCAAAGGATTAGTCTTCCTAATCGTGCCTCAGATGATAAGAAACTAAGAAATCAAGTGGCTAAGATGCAATAAGGCTGGTTCAGTACTTGGATCAACCCAAAAGGAAAACCTACTCATCACCACGGGGAATTTTGCTGATTGCCTGTTTAAGAAAAAAAGAAAAGAGAGAAATATGCTTCTTTCTTATCCAAGAGTACCAGCAGATAACGAATGAAACACGTTGGAGGTTTAGGCTTGCAGAGGAAACTGTTGGGCTCCTGCTTCATCCGCAGCTCAGCCATTTCCATCAGACAGCAGAGGAAGAGCCGTGCTGTGCAGCACTGCATTACGAGCACTCTGCTTTCCGCTGATTTTGTTTGCTGCTAATGAACTCTGAAGTAATAACACTGCACTGGAAATACATCGGGGCAGCAATAAAAACCCGTGGTTGCATTCTTCCATCCTCACCATGCCCGGAAGTATCCAGGTCAAGCAGCAACAACTGGCTGTGACTTCAGCAGTGTAGATACAGTTCCTCACTCAGATTTTCCCTTCTGTTTTCACCATGGCTCTCAAAATACAGCCTTTAATATCTTTTCTAGCGCAAAGAAATTAGATTAATCTCATAATCAAAGGTGAATGTCATGTTCAAAAAGCCAAAGCTCTCCAATAATAAGCTTATGTCTGTAAAACCCTGTGGCACAGCAGCATAAGATTTCATTTTCTTCTGTGTTTTGCCACGGAGAGAAGAGAAGAATTCAGTTTCACTGCCCCTTCCATTTTGCATCCCTGGTCCTCGGGTCCTTATTGAAGTAGCTGACCCTTGGGTGCAACAGCAGGAAGAGTCCAAAGTGGCTTTCAATAACTTAATTAAAAAAAATAGAGAGAGAGAAACCAACTTCTAAATTTCCTTTGTCTACATGAGGAGGAGTGCATTATATCAGATAAGGGATATTAATCGGCCTTTAAGCCTGACAGCAGAGAACGGCTCTAATGGGAGTCCCAAATTGTGCTGCTGGCAACGTACTGTACTTACAAAACAGGAACAGAGAGATGCCAGAGCAGTGCCATGACCTATATTTCCTGCAAACCAATTTTCTTCTGTGTAGGGTGGATGGAAAGGATCCAACAGCTTTTCAAGTTCCATTTCTTTCTTCTGGAGCTATGCCTCACCATACGTATTTCTCCAACACCCAACTTTCCTGTGCCCTGCAGCATTTAAAGCATGAATTATCTACAGCCTACTTATGCAGTTATAAACAATAAATACTGCAAAACCGTGTTTAGGCTGCAATTACCAGATGGGAACTGAATTCTTTACATCTCATTTCCCTACTTTTAAAAGGAGCCAAATCCCTTAAGGGGGAATCTTAAGAGAAGAACAATGTCACAGGGGAATAAAGATCACATTCTGGGGAACTTGTGTGGATTTGTTATTGATGGAGTACAGTACAGATGATGCTTTCAGAGCATGCAACTTCACACCTTACTGTTTCCATGCTCAAAAAGTCCAGATTTGCCTTCAAATCTCTCCCATATCCCATACAGGCTGTGCTCAAGGAGATCACAAAACACCTGAAAGGAGGCATTTCTTCTCAGCAAGCCTGCTCTCATTCCCCCTCCCTCTCCCTGCCATCCCTGCCAAACGCAGGCACTCTCCCTCAGGCAGGAAAATTTGGAAATAGAACACCTGATGCAGCTTCTATTCCAAAACAGCCTCACGTGTGTTGAGTGTCAGAAAGAGCCGTGTTGTGCCATGGCACCCGCTTGTCTCAGGAAAATTGAAATGGTTCAGCGTCTAACACTTTGAATGGTTTCCCAACTTCTCACTTGCCCCATCTGCTCCTCTCAGCTCATTTTGATTTGCTTTGGCCTTTGTGCCTGCAGGGGCACCAGCAAAACTGCAGCATCACTGTGAGTTCCTCTGCTATGGAGCAGGGCCAAGTTTCTCTCAAATTCAGCCTCCTCCAAAAAAAAAAATAATAAGTAGAAAAAGACCACCGTCCAGTTCTGTTGTCTCTTGCTTCCTACAGTTATACACGTAAGCAGCTACCTGGCTTCAGTGCTGAGCTCTAAAATAACATCCCACCTGTGAGGTAACCAATGCAAAAACTGAAAATCAGAAGTCTGCACAATAGGGCAAAGCACACAAATGCCACATCTCAGCCCCAACCTTACTCTATTGTATTAGCTGGCCCAGTTAGCTAGGGAGATAAAATTACTTGGCTTTATGTGGATTTGTTTTCCCTCTGTCATTAGCACAGTATTTATAGTCAAAAATACCATCAATTTCCCAACATTTAAGAAACTGAGATTCTGAAACCAGAAACAAAACCGCTAGGTAGGTGGGAAAACTGATGAAAGCCAATAGGTTTGGTGGCTTTTATTAAGACAGTGCAAAAATTAGACTAACCCAGTGCTCTCCACAATAAAGTTATGGTACACCCACCCAGGGTTTTAAAAAGGGCCTTAAATATGATGGAACAACAAAAATGACTCAACATGTGTCCTGATGTGGCACTTCTAACAGAAGCTCAGGGTGTGTCGGGTATCCATGGACTTTTGTTTTTCTTCATTGGGCATACAGAGAGTATACCAGTACTGACCAATAGTTGATGCTAGCTCCGTTATGCTGAATCATGTAGCCGAACTTTGTTAGTGACATATTCCCCCTTCCCAAATGTTCATTCTTTCCTTCCGGCAAAGCTAGATTTCTTTCGCTCTGTGATTCAGAAGATGTATGGTCATACACCTCTAACCAGAAGTTGCTAAACAGGCTGCTTTGCAGCATCCTGAGTCACGGAGTTGAGCTGGACCTGAATGCAGAGAAATGTTGTTCAGCGGCCATTGGGGAGGAAATGAGGCAGAAAGCGAGTTAGCCAGGCGACTGCAGAGCCCAGAGCCCAGTCAGATGTGGGAGCTGCAGGGGAAGGAAAGGTGAGCAGAGCTAGAGAGCCAGCAGCCGGCATTTGCAAGTAAAACGTGAGCTATCTGGAACCAATGGACAGCAGGAAGGGAAATCTCAGCAGCAAAAGAGGCTGATTAGTTCATGAATTGCTCTCATGAAAGTCTCTGGAATACTGAAGTACACATTAGTGAGCATGCACTCATCCTGCTTCTTCCAGAAAAGGGAGAAAAATGAGCCAGGCTACATCTTGAAATAACAAACTGACCAGCCCTCGTGGACATGCTGCTCCTTCAAGAAGTACAGTCTCAGCCCAATCTCTGCTCCTGTCTATTGACATCTGCTGACAAGTGAAAAAATACCATCCCATTTCCTAACTTCTATTTCTGAAATAAGGGGCACGCCCGCTTTGTGTCAGCAGGAAATCCCTTGCAGACACAACAAGTTCAATGCTGAAATCCCAGTCAGCTCCTGATTTGTTCCACCATGCATTGAAAGAAAAGGTGTCGGCCCAACATCTCCAGCCAACTGTAAAATACACTGTTAATAAAATTACAGCAAGAGGAACCTTTTTGTATTGCTCTTTTATTAGAGAACTCCTTCCGACTCAGTTATACAACTACAACATCTGAACTGTGCTCATTAAGTGTTGCCATGTACCAGCTGCAATCTGTGTTTGCACTACAAGCTGGACTCTGAAGGCAACAGCCTACAATAAGTGAAATCTGGATGGGGCTGTGAGCAACCTGGTCCAGAGGGAGGTGTCCCTGCCTATAGCAGCAAAGTAAAGAAACAGATACCTGATAACTCCATATTACTGCCATTGAGGAACCACTCAACGGGAGGACTGGGCGGCTCCAGGAACGGTGTGTTTGCCTTTAATGTCTGGGTAACCTGTGCAAATCTGGCTCAAGCTGATAACGATCAAACCTAATTACAATCTGACAGCTGTTCAGTGGTTTATACAGTGCTGTCGACTCTTAAGATTTTATCACAAGTCTCATGATATTTAATGTTTTTCTTAAGCCCTAATTCCTGAAGCCAAGCAATTATCCAACAACCAGCGCTTCCAGTAATAATGAAAATGAAAGTTTTCATCTCAGGAACACAGAACAAAGCTTAAAACACTACCAAAATGCAAGATAAGTTTCGAAATTTAAGAAGCAAATAAGCCCTACTACAGAGTAGCAGCTCAGAACCAGAGTCAGACCCCAATGAAATCCAAGCAGAAGTCTCCCCAGAGAAACCTTTGTACCCATCCCATGGAGCTGTCAGACTGGGAGTTCTGGCCATGCAATGACAGACATGGTAACACCTCAGTCCCTGACCCCTACAACAACCCAAATAGCGAATATTCAAGACAACACTTCGGTTTTCTTTCTACACTTCCTATACTTAACTCTTAAGAGTAACCTTAAATATGCATAATAAAAGCCAGAACGTTTCAGGCACTGAGCACAGAGTAATGTTACGTAAAGGTCAACTACTTCAGTAATGTTGAAGAAATAATGCATTACTATCAAACACATCCGCTGTGCTTTGCGAAGATAACAGACATGCCAAAAAGCCTTTTTTTCCCCAATAGTATCTCTTTTCCTAGCTCTAAGCCATGTAATGTGTCTACTGCACCAAAGTGGGATTATGATTTGAGAAGCCAGAGGTCCCGATGTCCCGGCACCAGGACATAACTTCTCCCAACACTTCACATGGCCACTACCAGTGGAACATCTGCTGGAAGTCATTTGTATGGACAACTGCTAAGAGGATGCACAGTCTAACTGCAGTGACACCAGCATTAACAACCACGAGTGCTCTCAGCTCCAACCAAGGCTCGACTCCCACTCTGCACAGTGCTGCCACAGACCAAGCCACATAGCTTTTTCCACACGAGATAAAAATTCAACTAATATAATTTAAAGCATGAATTTAAGCTCATTTAAGCAGCTGCAAACCCTGTGTAGGCATGGTTATTTCAACATTAAAGTTGCAATTTTCAGTTTAGCTTCAGCTAACCGAAGGCGTTTAAACGTTAAATCTACATAAGCCAGTCCTGGTCTGAAGGATGTTTCCAGCAAGAGACTGTACCAGCTTACCAGTGTAGGGAAAATAAATCAATTTGAAGTGAGACTTATTCAGTGATCATGTACATCTCAGACCTATGGCTGGAAGGACTTTGGTCTATTGACAGTAATCACGCGCTTTAGCACGAACCCAACATCATCTCTTCATCCACCAGACAAATAAAATCCCATATTGGAAAACAATAATGACAACCAGTTAATATTTTCAGTAATAAGTTATCTTCTCAAAGAGCACTTGACCTTCCTTGTAATTTCCACACAGCTTGCAGTAAACCACCTGAGTGCGTACAAAATGTGATGAATAAAGAAATATTAAAAAATGATAGAATGTTGTTAAAGTAGGTCACAATTCAAACAGCACAATTACTGGGAAAAAAAAAATAAAAATGATGTTTGAAACAGCATCATTCACAATACTGCTCACACTGGACGAGCTACTCCATAATTTATTTTGCTCAACAACAGCTTCTGCCCGTATTCTTTTCCTCTCCGTATCCCTGAAGACTGCATTAATGCAGCCCACCGTGCCACACAGCAGCAGTGCCCACACGAGGCATGAAATGTCACAGATCACAGCTTTACACCTGACCAATGTAATATATTCATCAAATTCCTCCAAGCAGTAGGAGCATTTGCTGTTTTGTGGGTCAAACCACACCGAGACAGATGGAATGGGCACTTTATTTACATATGAAGTCCCTAAGCCCATTTACTTTATTTATGGCAGATGAAATCTGGCCTTACACAGGCATGTAAGCAGCCTTGTACCAAAGACACTTATTTTAACAAAGATAAGGAAAAGTGGCTGTATCTCATGTTTCTAGATGATGAAGATTCATCTGCTGTTTAATATTCATTTCCATGTACTTAAAACATCTTTAAAAAAGCTCAGAGTACTGGTATTGATTCACATGCTAAGAGGAGATCAGAGCAATTAAGAGCTGCTCGTATGCTAAACCAGCTTTGAGAGACCTCTGGACTCTCCCAAGCACTCGTAACTACACTGTGAGAGCCCATGCTCTGCAGAATGCAAGGTAAGTCCGTGTAACCCATGTTAGAATGCTCAACTTTTTCTTTTAATCAGAAGTTCAAGACAGTTGTGGGTGCAGATACTGGCATTCCCTATCCTTCTGCAGATTACTAAATAAACTGGCTGCAAGGATGAAAACACAGGAAGGAAATCTGCGTGTCACTTCATACGTTAGGTTTATCTTGAGTGACTTTGAAATAGCTTTTTAATTTACTGCTCTTGATGTTACCATGAACGCTTTGGGGGAAGATTTCTATAGAAACAGGAAAATCTTCGCTGTAAGGAGAGTATCGACCCTTCAGAGCTATCTTTGACTTATCCACATTGTACTTGAGTGAGGTGGGCAGCTTGGAAGCCTCCTTGTGTTTCAGCTCCCAGGAAAACAAAAAAAGTTTGGAAAAGAAAAATAAAAATCATAGAAATGGTATCCATCAGAACACTGCTAAGTTCCTACCACTACACTGCTCTTCACATTGTGTTAAGTAAGAATGTAATGTATCATCTGGATGCATACTTAATTTTCTCTCTCATCATCTGGCTGTGCTTCACGACCCCCAGAATGGGCCATCAGCACTTTGACGGACCACAGATAGACCATAGATCAGACATTAGATAGGAGGAGCCCAGCAGATGCACAGCAATCCTCAAAGTTCCTGAAGCTGTACTTTCAATTGTAATAGCAGCATCACTGAGTCTCCAAAATAACTTGATGCCTCTTCTCCCCTCCACTGCATATTGCCATCCTGCTCCTTTTCTAGCCAACTAGAAGGCACTACCATTAAAGAACATTTGAAATCAGACTGCTACTTTTAAATCAAAAATAGTTGCTATCTTTATTAGAGAAGATTCAAGTTCACACAGCTGAATGGAAAATTACAACTATAGAATAGTTTGAGGAGAATGATGCTCAAAACATCAGTTACTTTTCAGTAAGCTTCATCACTGGTTCACTATGGACGCTACATAGTGATGCAAGGCAGATGTGTCCAGAAAGCTCAGGTGCATGGGGTGGGTGACACGCTGACCACAACAAAACACCCTGCAGGAAGGCAGAACATTCACGTCTTCCTCAGCTGAAGCTTTCAAATAAAAAGTAAAACAGAGCCCTGACCATTCATCGTCATTAACAATCCCATGACAATTACTGCAAGAGTAAAAATGTTAACTAACATGTCCTGGCCAATATCCAACTCGGATAATTGCATTCTGCTTCCTAAATTCCCCTTACAGTTTCAATTGGATTAGTTTTTCTTCATCTCTCTTCCCCAAACCCCTCCTGCATAATGCTTCCAGCCCGCAATGGCTGCCGAATTCCACTCCAGAGGTGCATGAATTATCAGTGTTGGGCAATCCCAACATACATTTGGATGCATTACTCAGAGAAAACGCTCCACGAGGCAAAGTAATACCCTTACACCTCTCACTGAGGAATATTTAACTTTTCAAATAAGAAATCCCAGAGACGTCAGCAGGAATTCTTTTTCTATATAATACAGCACAGCAATCGTACGGGTACCATGGCCAGCGTCCCCCAAACGAGCGCAGTCCTTTGCAAGGCTGTATCCACAGCTTCAGGACTTAGATGAGGTTGCTCCAACTTAATTTTTGCTACATTAAAACTGGAGTAAATAAATATTCGTACATTAGTTTTTCATTGAGTCAGTCACATTTAAGTGTTGTAAGAATCAAAGAAGCTCCTGTCGAATGCATCAACCTGCAGATATAAAAGAGGAGTGCATGTGTGTGTTCTTGCATGAGAAATTTGGAGGTTCTTTATCTTGGCATACCAGTGGAAAAATGTAAGTGCTGTGAAACATGGATCTCCTATTATTTGTGATGGGTACTATACGTTAGGTACTTGAAATAATGTGATGGCAAACTGCAAAGTCCTGACCCAATGCATTTTATGGAACAGGAGGAGCAAAGGTGATTTATGTGCATAAGAGCAAAATCTGGCAAGTCCTTGATCTTCTTGTAGAACAATCCCAAAACGATTGTCAAAATTGCTCAGGTTTCTCATCCTCTCTATTTCTTGTAATAGAACAATTTCAACCAAAATGGTGTTTTATAGACACTGTTTAAGGGGTCATTTTCATCTGCTCTCCAGGTTACTCAGAAGAATATCTTTCATTCTCTTTTCCAAGAACTATAATCAACAGACGAGAATAGCTTGTTTTCATCTCCAGCCTGCTTCTGTGTGCCTGGCAAAGCATAAACTTGCCACCTACTTCACTCTCTAGTGCTCCAGTAGCAGACGTACATTTAAAGTCTGAGAGCAATTGCAAGCACTATGCAATCAGAGAAAGAAGGAACATAGAAAGCATCATTATTTTTATATTTGCCTCATGATTTTTATAGCCCTCTTCCATTCCCCCCCATTAATAGTGAATTCACTTAATAGAGGTTGCTTTGAAAGCATCCACACCTGCCAGTGCTGGGTTGGGTTTGTTGCTTACATCTCTACATAGCGTAGAAGGGACCAACGTGGAATCCTGCACTTCAACAGCAAAAACTCATGTTACTAAAGCGTGAAATTGGTGAAATTAAGAGTTTCCAACAGAGAAGCACGCATGGTTTAGGCTCATGTGATCAGTGCAGATGGATCCACATAGGAATATTAAGTAAGAATCAGTTGATTACTGAAACACAGACTGCATTCCTGACCTTCAGCTACATTCCTGACCTTCATGTGGTGCTGGTAAGGAGAAAGCTGATCATCAAGAGTGACTGACAATCTCCTGTTGCTCTTGTCCTGTCATTCTGGGTACCAGTCTTGACTCCAGCTCATCTTCTTTTGCTGACATTCGTATAGGGAACAATGCCCATCCTCAACCACAATCCTATCCCTTCCCACAGTTTCCTCCAATGGAGAAATGGTCTTAAGCTGGAGGACACCAGCTCAAGGTAAGAAATGCCAGTAATTACCTACAGGATTGAGAGATTAATCCATTCATTGACACTTAATTGCAAAAGCGTATAGCTATTCATCAATGGCCTTGGCTTTATGAGCATCCCAAATAAGGATGGAAGTACAATGCCTCTTTAGCCTCTCCTTACTTCCCACTTCCTCCCAGGACTATTCTGTCTGGAGTGGAAACATTGGAATTACTGCTCTCTACAACACAGCAGCAGCTGCCACAACAATCAATAAAAAATTAGCATGACTACAGGAACAGAAGCTTGGGATTAGAGAAATCTAAGAATAGAAGGATTTCCCTCCCCATCCCTCCGCATCCTGATGAACCCTTCCAAAACCCATCTGTAAACATTTTAATTCTCTATCAGTTTGCTGGAGGAAGTCATTAGAGAGGCCAAATTAGGCAGCACCACTGCGATAAGTGTCTGTCAGTCAAGGAAACATCAGCCTGCAGGTCCCTCCTGCACCCTCGTTCTCCCAACCCATGGCAGTGGTGCTTGGAGCGATGGGCCCAAGTCTGACCACCTTTGGCCATGGAGTAGGGTGATATTTCAGGTGCTTTTTTAATCTATTACTCGATACAAAGTCCTCTGGTTCAAGCAGGTTTTACACTTAATTTTAAGCTACACCTTTGTTTACTAAGCAAACAAAAACTGGTAATGAAATAAGAGCTGCAGTCAGAGCGAGGTAAGGAACCTGCTTGTCTTCCACTCAAAATTAAAAAGTTTCAGCATCAAATACTGACTCTGGAAGGTAAGCAGCTCATGTTCCGGTGAAGAGCTCATCTGCTCTTCACTCCATCCGAGCGCACCACAGAGCACGGTGTGAGATTGCTGAAGGACATACACCAACCTGTTCCGTGACTTCAGTATCACACCCCACCATCACCAAATCATAAGAAACCTCCATTGCCCAATTTGCAAATGCTTCCCACCCCAGCGATCTCTTCCACTCATATCCCTGGTCCTCCTTGCCTCCATCCCCAGTAGCACCACAGGCACTGAACCACCCACAGAAGACAACCATGGCATTGCGTGCTGCTGCTCAGCACCAGAACAGCACTCTGCTTAGCGAGGGAAATACACGCAAGGAAAAGACCTCGTTGCCAATAAATTAACAGCAGAAAGAAAAAGCCAGAAGGACCTGTTGCAAAAAATAAATAAATAATAATAATAAAATTGAAAATGATTTGGAATAAAGCTTTGGGTGGTTTGGGGGTTTCCCTTCCAGGTTTCAGCTCGCACTTACCGCTCCCAGGAACGTTTTACAAGCAGTTTAATACCACAATTAAAAGAACACAGTCAGTTCACGTCTGAAATCCAGCACGGTTGTTTCCCACAGAAGTACTGAAACCGCGGAACGCGTCGCTGCAGCACCGGAGGGTTATTTGCTCCAAGGACCTTTTTAATATGGCTGTATTGTAACACTGCAGTGCAAATGCCTCTCCGCTCACGAGAAAGAAATTCAGCTCGGAAACAACTTGTGGGCTCTGAGGAGCGGCACGTCGGCTTCAAGCAGCGCTCATCCAACAACGGCGTCATTTAACGAGAGCGATGCCAACGACTCCGGGCACCGCTCGGAGCACCGACACCCGAACGGCGGCGGAGGGACCGTAGCGGTGAGGCAGGACGGCACAGCAGCGCTCCCGCTACCCGCAACCAGCCGTGCCCGCGGCTGCACCCCGCAACCCTCACTCAACCCGGCGCGAAGCCGGGCTGCACCGCACCGCCGCGGAATCACCTCGGGAAGGAGTCACGCTTAATTGCTCACCGACCTGACCGAGCGAGAGCACCTCTCGTCCGCCCCAAGTTGCTCCGGCGGCTGCAGCGGTGCCACCGACTCCGCGCCCCCCGCGCGGGGCTCTCCCCGCGGCCGCTCCCACGCGCCGCGCAGCTCCGCCGCCCCTCCGTGACGGAACGACCGCGGGCAGCCCGCAGCCCCCGCCTCCCTCCCTCCCTCCCTTTTCCATCCATCCATCCCTCCCTCGCTCCGAACGGCCCAAACTTTGCACACAAGTGCTCCCCCGTCTCCGCAGCCCCTCTTAGCGAACAGAGACCCCCCCACACACACGCACGCCGTACAACCCGGCCGCCTGCTCCCTACCTGCAGCCGCCTCGGCCGCCCGCAGCGCCGCGCTCATCCTCGTGTGGCGGCGGAGCGATGCGCGCGCCCGCGGCTGAGCGCGCAACCGACCCCGCGCGCAGCTCCGCGCCGCTCTGCGGCCCCTGCAGCCACCGCGCTACCGCATTCCCCCTAATAGCGGGGCGCGGCTCCGCGCCTGGCTGCATCCCCCCGCCCGGCCGGGGGCAGGAGGCGGTGCCCGGGGGGTGAACGCTGGACCGGAGCCCCTCAGAGGGAAGTGCTGGAGGGAGTCCAGAGGTGGTGGGACCTGGAGCACCTCCTGATGGGGATAGGCTGAGACCCCCGGGGCTGTGGGGAACGGAAGGCTGAGAGTGGATCTGATCAGCGCTGGTCAACATCTAACGGTGGCAGTCAGGAGGATGGGGCTGGGATCTTTTCGCCCGTTTTCAGTGATAGAATAAGGGGCAGTGGGCACAAATTGGAACACAGAAGTTCCATCTGAACATGAGGAAGAACTTTACGGTGAGGTGGCAGAGCCCCGGCACAGCTGCCCACAATGGTGGGGGACCCTCCTTCTCTGGAAGATCCAAACCCACCTGGACGTGTTCCTGTGCAGCTGCTGCAGGGAACTGCTGTGGTGGGGCTGGACCAGTGGAGTGCAAAAGTCCCTCCTGACCCCTATGGTTCTGTGCTTCTGAGACAGCATTTTTTGCAGCCCTGACCTCTCACCAGCACTCCTGTGCCACTTATCCGTGACAGCACTGATGGTTTCTCCTGCCTGTTAGGTTCCAGGTGCCAGCCCTGAGCCATCTGACAACAGCTGCTTCAGACACTTCGTTATCCCTCACTGGTGGATGATGAAAGGTGAGCAAAGCTGCCAGACACCCTTATGGGTTATAAGACTGAGCCATACCCTGATTGCCCTTCTCATGTTGAGTTGCTTCCAGCCTGCTCCTTTCTGGGGTTTAGGAGAACAGGAAGAGGAGCCATGCCAGCCCGACCTGCTCCAATCCCACCACATCCCCATTACAACAATCAGCACAAAACGTTTCTCAGTCTCAAGACTTGCATTCTTCCACTGTTCAGTTGTGGTGATGCTGGCATTGAGGCCTCAGCAGTTTTCTTACTGCTGTCTTACCTGTTTTCGGATGGAGAAGTTTGGTAGGAAATGCACCAGGTTCACCCAGCCATTAGACTAAGCCACAGCTGGGAGACTGAAGAGATGGAGGTTTTGTTTCCAGACTCCTGCCTACTTTTAGCAGAATTGCTGAAGTCGGGGAGGGTGGTCAGTTGGATTTGGGAGGGGACTCCATGAGAAGCTTGCATGGAAAGAGCTTAACCATACGTGTCAGTACAAAGAGCATCAAAAATGCAAATTCTCATCAGCAATCCCATCCAAACAGGAGCCGGGAAATGTCTGTAAAAGATGACTGCATGAGATCTGTCTGCAAACGCTGTTAATTTCTATTCCTTAACACAGATGGCTGAGCAAAAAGCCCTGGGATGCTGCAAAGGAGAGCACTGGCGAGCTCATGCAGAGCTGCTGGGGCTGCGTGCCTCCAAGCAGCAGGGAGCAGAGAGCTGGGAACAAGGCAGGAAAAGTAGCAAGGAGGGAATGCTGCAGCCACAGCCATAGCCAGGGATGGGGCTGTGCTCAGCTCGGGGCAGGCAGAGCTTGGCATGGAAATGAGGTTTCCCTGTCACGTTACTCAGCAGCTGCAGCAAACATTGCTCTGAGAAAGCAGCATGCAGCGTGGACTCTGTTTTGCTCAGCTGTCGTTCAGCTCAACTCAGAGGTTCATTTAATTGCAAGTCAAAAAGTCCCATGTGGTAATGAACTGGTTAAGAAAAAGCTACTTTCACCCTCACATCTTGACAGTGACATCAAAGTCTCCCTGCTTATGTACTTATAGCAGAGCAAATTCCCTTTACAACTCTCATCCTTATGGGCTTGGAACCAAAGTGTCACCCATGGTGCTAGCAAAGATCCCTGGAGCCAGGCATGCAAAGGCCCCCCACCCGAGCTGCTGGGGATGCACTCCGCTGCCCTTTGCACCCAGGCATGGCTAAGGGTGCCCCAGGTTAAGGTGCCCGCTTGACCCAAAATTCCCATGAGGAAATCACACCTACCCAATGTACTCACCCTTAAAAACTCCCAGACATGTAACTTCCAGGCAAGCGTGAATGCAAATGTCTGCCAAAAGAGAATTTTGACTTGCCCTGTCATCACCCCTCATCACAGCCAGGGCTTTTTTTCCTTCTTTTTTTATGACTTTAGGAAAGTATTGGCTTTCTCAAGCAAGACATGTGTCCTCTGATGGCACCTACCAAAAGAGACCTCTGATCTCTGATGTAGTCAAGGCAGAGATATTTAATCATATGCATGCCCAGGAATAGTACAAGTCTCATAGGCATAGATAAATCCTCTGACTTTTTGCATTGCAATCCTTTTGCTGTAGCATTTGCCACCTGCAGATCTCCTGGAGGTTGACACATGTGCCAATATCCCAATTTTACCAAAAAGACAACAGATTTGAGGTGTTTGCTCTTTGGCACTCCAAAGTAGATTAGGTAGCGTGAGCTGCTTTCGCATCATTCAAAATGATCCTTTAATAAATTGGATCCTTAAATAAATTACCAAAAAGATCTTGCTTTTCCTGGAGGTTTCCTTTTGGCCTCTGTTACAAAAAAAAAAAAAAATATATATATATATCCTGATCCAGCAATGAAAGCAAGAGATTCCACCAGTCCTTGCAGGGGTGGCACTAACCAGACCACAGTGCCCCATGTCCCAGTGCTTCAAGTACCCTCTGCCCCCCCCATCTGAAGGCATTTCTCTTTTATCCCTGGGCTGGAAGAATGGAGTGGGAAGGCACATTAGTGGCAGCAAGTGAAAAGGGATTGCTGAGATGCTTCCCCACAAAATGCATTGCATCACTGTAACATTCACCACATTACACTGAACTCCAATCTTAAGATTAGTATTTAAGGCGTAAATATTAATCTGGAGTTACAACCACAGTGTACACACCCACCCACTTCATCCACTGAAAGAATAATTAAGTAATTTTATGTTGCCTCCAAAAACACTACTTTTGATGGTGAAAGTCAAGAATCATAAATAATAATTGCACTATTTCTTCTTTCAAATGTGTTACTCCGGATGATTGCTCCAGAGGAAAACACAGATCTTATCTGAGTGCCTTGTGTTCCCCTTCTGAAGCATTTCAGAGATCAAACTGGAATAGTTTAAATCTGAATAATAAAAAATATATTAAATACTGAGAGTCACATCATCTGTTGTTGTTTGGAGGTATTTATACCAGCAGCAATACTACAACCATCCAAGAAAGAAGCGGGAATGATGTCTATTTCTCCAGTCACAAGGAAACTAATTTTAAAAATGGTCTACTTCCAGATGAGACTTTATTGTCCTGCTCATGAAAATGGGAAGACGGTGGCTAGAGGGGAAGTCATGCTTTAATTTAGCAAGAAATTAGTGCAAAACGTACATAACGTGGATGGATGTTTTGCAGAAATAAAGATGCAAAACGCAGCCAAGGAATTATTTGCTGTGAATTATTCACTTAGTTCTGTCATTTTCTGAACCCTTATGAAGGTTCTGTGGAAAGCAGGAAAAAAAAAAATTCAAGCATATGCAAAGCAAAACAGCATCAAAAGTCAAAGAAGTCTCCAGGGGAGATGAACTTCAATGCCAGGAGAGAGTAAACAAATGGAATTATTTACAATATAACGTTATCATTTGCGATGATATTTTATTCATTATTTAATCACACACTGAGTCTCCCCTGTAGCCTGTGGTAGAAGGTGCAGCCATTTTGTTCCACCTGCCATGTATCTATGTCAATGGCATCGTTTATTTAACATCTGTGTGAACTGCACAACGTGCTGCCTTGTGTTTGCAATCTTTCCCCACCTGCTAATGGGGCACACAGGCTGTGGGATCTCATTGGTTGATGTGGCTGGGCATACAAAGTTCACCTTTTTTGCTCAAACTGAGCCTTAGATTCTGTTGCTATTTTCGTATCCTCCACGTTGAAGATGTCACCCCAGTATTCAAGTTTGTTTCAAGAATCTCACTATGATACAATTTGCATAACCACGTGTATCAATCCATGCTATGCTTAAGCACCTCTTGGCTTAATCCCCTAATTTGCAGGAAGGGGTGGGGGCAAGGGGTGGTTCTGTTCAGCAGTGCAAGTCCAAGAAAGGAGGATTAGCCTAATCCAGCTGCTGCAGCTATTCAATTTGGAGACTAAGGATGATAAAACCAATTTTCCTAGTCTATCATGGTGATTGATTTGAGTAAAAAAAAAGGGGGTGGGGGGGGAGGGTAAGGAAATCAGGGTATAAATTAATGAAATCAGTGGAGTTATGTCAAGTGACACTACTGAGAATAAGGCCCTGCATTGGAAGCATCCCACTATTGCTGTGAAGGAAAGTCAATAAATTATTAGAAACTATATCACGACGAGTTTATCAACGCACTTTATCCCCTCAAGCACTACTTTCCAAATACCAGGTATCACTTGTACTGCCACTTAAGGAAGTGAGGAGCAGTGAGGATGCTTGAAGCATCGCCAGGCACTCAGCAGAGCCATGAGCGGAAGGTGGCACTCCGCTGTACATCCGAACTCATCAAGGAGATTCCCAGAGCTGCTGGCTGACACTGATCCAGGATCTGCTCTCGCTGCCAGTTCCACCCATGAGCAGATCCCCACCAGAGAGTTTTGAGCTCCCTTCCTGCTTTTTCTGCTCCCAGTGCGGTCTCGCTGCTGGTCCTCACCAGCACAATTATATGCTCTGTCCCCTTCCTATTGCACTGTCTCAAATAATAACTGCTCTAGCAAAGTCTCACAAAATGCTAGGTCCTTCAGATGGTGATTGCTGAAAAGGAACAAATGCAAGCCCACAGGCTGTGAGCAACCCCCTTGTTGCATTATGGGGATGTCATACTCAGCTTGACTTAACTTCCCAAACGCATTTGATCCTGGTACTGCAAACAGCCTAGTGAAAACTGCATTAGCTTCATTTACTCTAGGTGATTTCTTAAAGGCTGATCTGTATTCCTCTAATAACCCATCCCCACCTTCCTCATTTAGGGTGTGCATGGAGCCAACCGAGACCTCAGCACAGGCTCTGACACTGACAAATGCCTCTTTTTGATCACTTCAGGTTGTGTGAATCCATTGCATACACATCAAAATCAAACACAAAGTAAGGGGAAGCGTTAATTAAAGCACATCAAACACAGACTTGACAAGACTATGATTTAAGTATAAAACTGCCTCGAGAACCGTGATTCAATATTTTGAATTGTAACCCACTTTTTATGTCACCGTACAGAACTGAAAAAAGAGAACACTTCCACCTCCCCTCCCTCCACACACACACCCTTCATCTGCTCTATTTTATCTTTCAGCTCTAGCTGGCAACTCTGTCTCAGTACCACCTATGGAAGAGGTGACATAAACAGCTGGAAGAGTTGAAAGAGAAGAAAAACTTGTAAACAAGTTACCAGTTCTCGTACCTTGTCTCCTAACTCCAAAGGCAGAAAGAACAACAGGTCTTTCAGAGGATGCAGCTTTTCTCCTCCGGCTCCAAGTCTGAGAATTGCTCCACGCAACACTTCTGCAGGTTTGCCTGGGACTCTTTAACAGAGATCATCCTAAACCACAGGGATATTTAAAGAAAAAACCTAGTAGGCACACACATGGAACTCATCACTTGCCTACTAGGAGTTCATACTCTGATCATTAGGGAACAGCGAGGGTTGATTTTCAAAAGGTTTCCATTGGATGTAAATCTGATGTGTACACAAATGCTTGGGATCAGAAGTCTTGAGACTAAAAACTCTCACGAGATTCCTGATACACTTTGCTTAAACTTCTGCTAGAAACTCAAAGGGAACATGAGAACTACAATAAAAAACAGAAATTAAGCAAAACTTTGAATCTACATGTACATACATAAATGACATAACCACTCCTCCTGAAGTCCATGGAAGAGTCAGCCATGGGCAGCAATACATCACTGTGGTACAACAGAGCAGTAACCCAGAAGCAAGCCAAAGGGCTAGCACTGGGTGTGGGCATATACATCCCGTATTAATTTGTTAAGTGCTTTCCAGCCTATCTCCCATCCTTTAATGTCAGAAAGGCTTATGAGAATATTGAAAAGGCTGGCCAAGCCTGGCCTTTGACACCAGGGGAGGTCAGAGACAAGACCTCCAAGTCAGAGCCTGTTGGGAGTATAATGCTAACTCTCCTCTAATACTGTGCCATTTCCTTTTATCTTTACTCCAGGTATATCCTCTTTCTTCCTCTTGATTTCAGGCTAGACGTTTTATTTTTTACACTTCTCTGTATGTAACACTCTTCTATTTGCTTCTCTATCTGAAGAAATGAATGCCTTTTTTATCAGTAGAAATTGATCACTTGCACTTCTGATGAAAATAGCTACTCTATCTGATGTTTCCAATTGTGCGTCATGGCATCCCAAGACACCTATCATGTGATGCATGGCACTGCGATAAGGTGCTCTTACACAAGAATAAGATTTTCTCCCAGCACAGCAAGAATGTTTCCTGGAGTCCTCCCCACTGTTTGCTGGAAACACAGGGCTGGCCCCTGGCTCATTTTGCCATCTTCTGCAGTTGCCATAGCCTGAAGTCTTTGTATGCCCTCAGTTTTACAATGAGTTTACCACCAAGATATCTTTGGTGCGCTGCTCCTTACTTGGATGTGACAGGGAATGAAATTTAATTCACAGCAGGATTATTATTATTATTGAGTCGGATTCATCTGAAGGAGCACAAATGTCATGCCGTTCTCCCATACATCATTTCCCGTTCTTTGCCATCTTATCTTCATTCAGAACAATCTCAGCATCCTTTATTATTGTCTTCAAGTTTGCATCTGCTGACCCAGTTTAATTTTCCTATTTGCATCTTCACGTTACCGCACGCAAGTTATTGAAGTTAATGTGTGTCATTTATCTTATTCCTTCCCCCCAAAATGTGTACATTTGGAAATCTGATATTCATTACTCTTTTTGACAGATCCTGGTACTGCTTGAAAATGCTCCACAAGACTTATCTGCATTGGCCACATTGATTTATCAGATTAATTTAACTTCTTTGAAGAGGCTCTCAGTAATGATCAGCTCTATTGTGTTCACAAAAATAATTCTAAATGAAGAAATGTTAATTAAGATCCAGGGTTCTGATTTGGCTTATTGCAAAGATAAGGGGAGTTCCAAAATTCAGTTCTGTTTGGCTTCCAAAACCTCAAAGAAGCTCAGTGGTCCTAGAAGCAGAAGGCCACTTCAAACGCTCCTCATCCCAAACTGTTCTGCTTGTTCAGACCTCTGCTCTTGATCTTCCCTTGCATTATCCTAAGGACAAAGCATACAGTGAAAGCATTAGTAAGGTAAGACTCCTCATTTCTTGGTGTAGGCAATATAATAGAGACAAAGGTTTTCAAACAACAGGAAAATATACAAATAGAAGAGAAAAAAAGAAAACTATGCTAGAGCATAGGTGGATCCTTTCACAAACCACACCAATTGTATTAAGGAGTGTGCACTCTTATTTTTCCAAGTTTTCTCCATATTCTCAGTACCATCACCACCTGCTGAAGGATGCCTCGCTGTTTTCCAAGTAAAACTGCGTTCATTTAAAATGAAGTGCTTTCGTAGTGGCTTCTCCTAATGCAAGCACTGTTAGCAAAACTATATCTATGTGTCTATAGGTAGTGTTCTTTCAGGGATTTTCCAGCCCCCAGCAGGGAGAAAGGACTCAGATACCAGTCCCTATGTTAGCTACTTAGACATAAGAATTGGTGAATTGCACTCTGCATTCAAAACATGCTTTGAAGTAAGGTTAAAAATCAACAGTTGTGGGACTATCAAAGAGTCAATTACTGACTTCTTTATTTTTTCCGAAATAAAATAAAATTAGGAGAAGCACTTAATGCCCTATCTGCATCTCAGTTGTGTTAATACTAAATCACACGCAGTCTGTAAAGGTCTTCCACAACAGAGATTTGAAGCAGCCCTGATAAATAATTCAGATGATTTATGTAATTAGTTTAGAATGCAATACACTTCTTTTTCTTGATAATTTCAGACATGAGTGCCTGTTATAAATGTAATACTTAGTTGGAGACAAGCTTCATATCAAACAATTCTTGAAAAAAATATGGTATGAAAATGGATGTCTAGACACTGTGTGGATCTCTGGGTGAAGAGGCACTCTTCCCAACTTGTCTCACTGCACACATTTCACACTGATTGCTGGACCACAATGCTGAAATGAGGCTCCAGATCTGCTGCCTGCTCCTCCTGATCTTGGCATCTGAACACAAGCAGAGACTTTCCCACACCATCTCAACTCACTTTTCTGGAATCACCTCGTATTTCAGAGGCAGGATCCATATCCAAGCTATTCTGATGAGACAGGGCATCGGATTGCACTATCACTGTTGTCACAGCCAAAGGTGACGTGAATGATAGGCAACCACATCTCACCAATTTTGTAGAAATGACTCTGAAACATTTTTGTGCTTCACTGTCACAGATCATTTCAATATTGCAACTGACAATTACAAAGGAAACAAAGAAAATGTTAAGGTTGGTGTACTAGCCCAGACTGAGGGTCTGACTGTGAAAGATCCTGCCTGCTTTAGCCAAGACCAGTGCATGCAGCTTTGTCATCCATCTGGAAAGGGAATGGTTGATGTTCAAACACAACCCATAGAGAGTGAAATGAACATGCAGGAAGGAGATTTCCTCCATAACTAGCCCTGTAGCTGAAAGATAAAGAGGTCAGAGAGCAAAGTCTGTTCTGTTCAGGGAACAGCTTTGTATTGCATTACTCTCAGAGGCTTTTGTCTGAATTAATAAACAGTGCCTTAAGGGAAGAGGTTGGAAGCAACTTTGGCAAGATGTTAGCCCTTCCTTAGTTGAGGAGACAAGCCAGCAGCCATACGGCACTTATGGGATAATCTGCCCATAGGGAAGCTGCTTCTTAGCACTCATTAGTTAGAGGTGGGTTTATACCCTGAAGCATGAAGCACAAATCTGGGAATTTTAAAAGCATTAGTAGTAAGAAATCCACAATTAGCATTGTTTCGGCTCTTTTTAATTGACCATAATGCAAATATATTTAAAACGTCTGAAAGATACTTGAAAGAAATTCCTCTCTGATGGTATCATGTTTAAATCTGTTACAATGCCCAAAGAAAATTAACTCACGTCTTAAATAATTCATGCATTTATTGGGTCAGAGGCTCTTTCAGATCTGATGCTCTGCCAATGGAAATGGCAGAGACACAAATGAGAAATCAGACAGGAGCACTACCCATGAAGTTTGAAGCTGGATCAAATCCCAGGCCTCTTGATGTGGGACATGTATGGATGAAAAGCATGTTTTCAGGTGCGCTCCTTCCAAAAGCAATGAAGGTTTTCCTTGCAAGTGCCCTGCATTCAGGTCATATTAGTCATAAGCAGAGCTACACAGTTCAGCATAGTAATAATAAATTGGGAAAGATCTCCAAATGTAGGAAGAGTTCAACCTATCCACAGCAATGCAAAGACCTTCTGCAACATCAGCGAACAGACAACACTGACTTCTAAAGCTGAGACTTATAGAGAAGAGAATATGAACAGTTTAGTGGTAGAAGTTCTGCTTAAACTTTATAAAAATCAGCACAGCGGCTATGGGCTGCACCATACTACAGGTGCACTGAAATGCCAATACCTCAACAACATGTACCAATGACATTTCTTGTGCATCAGTTCCCTTTAATAGGCTGGTGACCACTTAACACGCATTGTAATGAAGTGGAACTAGCTGAGGTGTGCCAAGTAATTTAGCTTTTGACATAACTCTGCTAATTCACCCCAGCTGTGGCCTTTAGCACCCCCAGGTAGCCGTTCCCTGGATCTCATATAAAAAATGACTGCCCATCATGATGAATCCATGTGGTTGGTTTATATTGCAGACAAATATCTGCTAGAGATGAGGTCAGGGCCACTGAACTCACTTTATTCGTGACCCTAAGCCAGTTTAGACCTTTGTTTTTAGAGATGAAAAATGACTGCATTAACCCATGCACTGCAAAGCAAGAAGCAGCTTTCTGCTATCATGCAGTCAGCACAACACACCCCAGGACAAATACAGTGTACAAAGGCTGAGCTAAAGTCCTGGAAGGGGAACTTTCAGATCAGCTGTTACCAGTGAATTCTCTCTGTTGGAAGCACTCCAGGGATAGTTGATTAATTCAACCAGGGCACTGCAAAAGGCATGGATAAGCAATCCAACATCCATTTGGGAGAGGTGGTAATGCAGCACTACACTGTTCCGAGATAATCAAATGTCAGCCTGGCAACTCTGCTGATATGATCATTAAAGATGGGCTCAATTCCATGAAAACTCCCAGGTTTTTCATCCCTTGAGATGGAAACAGCTTTACCCCACTTAAAAGAAAAATGAATATTTTGCATATATAAAGCTCTTTTATCCCCAAGGACTTCACTCAATATGGACTAGATTTATAAATAGACTTCCAGCAGTTGCCTTTGGAGTTGTGAACAATTACTATACAGACTGCCCTACAATGCACAGGGAAACCTGCTTGGAGATGATCTCAGTATAATTATGAATGCACAAAGACGAAAAGGATTACGGTCCCATTGCTTCTCACCTGCAAAGACTGGGTGCACGTGAGAAAGTGATACGTGGAGACTTGAACAGACAGATGGAAAATAATTTTTCACTAAGGACAAAATTTTGTAGGCTGGTAACTCCCCTGTCACTGAGCAGCAACTATCCCAATTTTTGGTCAAAAGAGTGTTAGTATGTGGTCACAAGATCTTGGGGCTCCTAACAAGATTTCCCAGTGTATTTTATATAGAGAATCTTCATGCAAGGTCTAACTTTTCCAGATAAAGGAGCGCTCAACTGGACGAGTAACTGCTCCAAAGAGAAGCACGAAACCTACCAGAAAACAATTCACACCTGGCTCTGACCCTATCATATTTAAAGCACTTGCTACAATCTGCTGAATAATTCCCATTATGGGTAAGTACTTCTCAAATGACCTGGTTCTAGTGCTTATCATTCCTACGAGCCTGCATTCTAGCTCTCCAAGAAGGCACTGGCATCAAGTCGGGAAGTTGCAAGAACACCAGGAGAATCCTTGGAACACCTACATTTCTTTAAAAAAAAAGGCCATGAAGAGAACAACTCTTGGAAAAGCTCATTAAATACAAAAGCAAATGCTAATTACATACCTAGCATGATTAGTTCTTTTTGCATAGGGAATTCTTTAATCCAACCACTTGATCTAATCCACCTGCATAATAAATGTGTTATTACATTAAAGGAGGACAGAACAGTTCCTTTCTCACTCTAATAGAAAGCAAATAGTGAGTTATTTTGCAGTGAAGCAAGAAAAGCACATCTATTTTCCATGCACGACATATGCTAACTGAGAGCACATTGGACAGCAGCTACGTTACCATTAACCAGCATTTATAAATGAAGGTTCACAGGAAGAGTAATGAATGTTGCAGCATTTTCTTTTAACATATTCTCCCATTACATATCTATCCCAATAACCTCCCAGGAAAATGAGGAGGTCAAGAGAACAGTCAAAGTTGACAATGTTGAATTTCAAAACTACTATTATTAAACACGGTAATTCAGAAAGCAAGAGCTGGCAGAAGAACTGCAATGTGCCAGTTAAACCAAAGGTGACCAAGGCCAACAAAGGACTCAGGCACGTCCATCAGTCAGGGGGAAAGAGCAGAGAAAGTAAAAATTGGACTGAGGCAGTCTCCAGCTCTGGTGTATTTACAGAAAGGGAGGAATGAGTAATATGCCGAGTGAAAATGAGTATATAAAACAAAAAAGCAAAGTAAAATGAAATGCTGCACCAAACACATCCCCTAGCTCATAAATACAGATGCTGGAACTGCAGAAGGCTGCTGGTTTGAGTCACTTCAAGGTCTCTTGTGTACAAAAACTGATATACACAATACTGTGGTTTCACACAGAAACTTATAAATAAGGGCTCCCAAGAACGGTGTAAATAAAATTTACAAAAAAAAAACAAAAACAAAAACACCCCACAAATACAACGTGTAAGTGGGAAGAGCTGATTTTTAAGAGTAAGAACTCTGCTGCAAGAATTTTCCAGAAGCACATGGCCATAGCAAATGGGTAGGTCTCCTGAGAACTCCTCTCCAGAGCAGCTTCTGATGGCTGCATCTCCAGCAGGTGGCATTTTTGATAGGGACTACTGCAAGGGTACATCCTGACAGCACGTTGAGCCACCCAAGAGCACACACACATTCATTAAGGCCAGCAGCGATGTTCCACTGGAATCACAGCACAAAGGGAGTTAGCAGCACCCTGTAGCAACTTGACAAATAAAAGTTGATTTGCCTCTGATTTTCTCCTTGGCCATTGTTTGTGGTGACTTACTACAACAATTTACATAAGCAAAAACCAGGAATATATGCCTTACATGCCTTCCGCAGCTTGCAGCCCACTACACAATGCGTCCAGTTTCCTATCCTTCTGCAAACCCTCAGAGCAACAGGAAAAGAGAACACAATTTATTGAAGCAGGCCCAGAAGCCCCCAGATGGCAGGCAGTCACAACAGTCGTAAGAAAGAAATAACACAGCTAAGTAAAAAGAAAGCTTACACAGCTACTGCTAAACTTCCCAAATAACACCCTCCCCTTCAAGGCTTGAACTGAAAATGGAAGAACTACTCAGAAGCAAGCAAATAGAAATGAAAATCCTGAGGATAAACTCAGAGCCGTGTCCTCATTCACATAGTCTTAATGTACAGTCACAGGGCTGGCAGAGCAACACGAACTCAGCGTATTCGGGATTTCAGGATGTTTCTCCAGCACCTCCAAATAGATTCAATTAAATGTCTTTAAAAAGAGCATTGGAATTCACCACTGGAGATGTAGGCATGTGCTTGTGTACTATAGCAAATAGACATTGGAGCAGTAAGTGCTGGAGTGCAAAACCTACATTTCCTGTTCACTCGGACTGAAGGGCACAGAGTTTTTACAGGGTAGCAGAATATATTGTTTAAACAAATGCTGACTTATTCAATCTTAAAAGAAAAGGCAATTTCCCTTCCTCAGTGTTTGCTGAACCCTTTGTTCAAGTAAGCACAAAAAAAAAACCAAGTTCTCAACAAAAATTTTTCTCCCTTCTCTCTGCAGACTGGTGTCTTCCAGCCTGTATTTACAGCACAGAAACATATCATGCAAGATATATACGAGCAGTTATTGTTATTAGGCGTAGATTTGTATTTTGAGTTGTTGCTGTGGCAGTGTAATGACTCCCTAAAAGGCTCAAAGTCCTGGCCATGCTGCACACAGGGCATGTTGCAAGGATGGTATGCTGAGGAAGGTGTGAGATTAATGCAACGTGTCTTTGCTATTTGATTTCTGAGGCAGAAATGGAAGAAGTTCCAAATCTTTGGGAAATTAGCGTTGTTGGTTTTTTTCTATCTTTCTTCCCCCACATAAAAATTCTAAACTCCTCAGTGCCAAGTGCACACCAGTACTGAAAGCCTGAAATTCTGAAGTCTTCAAGGACAGAAACTCAGTTCCCCTTCCAGGTCTGTTTCGAAGATATGATGTCAGAATGTGATAGCAGCTAACCTGCATGGGCATTGCTGAGAAGAGCTTTCAAATATTCACACAACTGCTATCGCTGAATAAGCGTCGCAAGTGCTAACACAGCATATCTGACCTTACATCTGCTCCCTATTCAGCCTATTATTGGCTTTAACTAAGTGAAAGGCAGAAATGAGATGTCATTTAAGATGGATTCTCTTACGTTTTTTCTCTTGTAGCATTATCTGGGATTCACACATATTCACAAGCCGAAGATATGTGCTTGCTTTAGGAGGTCTGACAATCTGATAAGAGATGTAACACTTAACACATTAGCCAGAATGTTATACTGGCCTGAATTCAAGGCAACGTTCAGCAGAACATTCCTAATACCTGTCATTATTATCATCTGAGACTGATAAAACAAAAGACACACAGCCAAAACTCAAGTACTTGATACTTCTCCATACAGACACAGGGGCTGCAGCTCCAGCAGAAGTGATGCTGCCTAGTTACACCAAGTCATATCAGCAATCAGCCTGATTTCTCCGTGCTTCTCACCAAATTCTCACCTATAGCTGAATCCTCCCCGTTCTCCGAAGACGCTCTACTGGATTCATATTGGCTGGATGGAGGATGCAGCAAGGACTCTTATCTCCTAGTTTAGCACTGTTACCACAAACCTCTCACAGATGCAAGTGCTATTCCACGCTCAGCTGCAGGTGGTTGATATCTAGAAGAAGCAGTTAAAACCAAAGCTGAGCTCTTAATTTGCTAGTAGCCCACACAGGTATCTTTTACTCTGCATGCACTGTTTATTGTGCAGAGCCATGGCAAAAACATAGAAGAGTTTAAAGAATAGCTTCAGAACCAAACATCACTTTATAGGACCCTTCCAAGCATTCACTCCCAGCTCCCATCTCTCTTTAAGCAGCAGCAGTGTCAGGATGTTTTCTTTATGTCTGTCTTTATGTCTGTGTCTACTTTCACAGTCAGCTCTTAAATCACTTCTCCCTACTTCAAAGTGAAGAAATAAGTACAGTCATATACTCCTCACAGCAGGCCTTTTCTGACTCCATTTTATGATGCTTTGGACTTCCCCAGAGCCAATGGAGTGAGGAACAAACACAGGATATTCCCTCTTCCCCTTTCCATCCTCAAGCCTTCACGTTTCCATTTGGACAGAGCTGAAATGCCAGAAAAGCTCACAGGTCCACAGCACATCCCACAGCCTTAACATCTTCTTTATCAAGTGGAAACTAAAAGGCAGAGCACACAATTAAGGAATGACAGCTCCATGGGCACTGCAGAAGCAGATCAGCACAGCTTGGCAGAATTTTGGGCCAGCTACTTCAGGCTAACCCCTCCTTGCTGTGAGTGGGCTAGGTGTCCATTAGCAGAGAGATTAGGTGCACCCCAGTGTATCTCTCCTGAGTTAGTTTCATGCTACAGAAATCCACTTTGTGCACTCCAAGAACCACAGTGCATTGAATGAGAGATTACCTTAAAAGCTCACTGCTGACCTGAATTAAAACATCAGGGTAAACACCCACCTGGCAAGCAGAATTTTCCTCTGTATCCAGGTGCTGTTTTGACCTGATTTACAGTACAACATAATGAAGTCTGAGTAGTTCCAGTTCCCCAATGTTAGTCACTACTCACTGATTAAAGAAATATCACACTTAAAAAGCTGATGAAATGAGGTCGACAGGTAAGAAAGAAGAAAAGGATGGAAACAACTTACAAATTCAGAATCTTAGGAGCCTTGAGTTACTTTCATTAAAATGTTTTACTAGCAGAGAAAGAAAATCAGCATTAGAAACAAGTTTTCAGAGCCATAATCCTCCATTCTTTTTTAAACTTTATTTGGCTTTTAACTCTTTTTTTTTTTTTAATTAGTGCTTCAGTGACAGATGTGATCAAAGCTTCTCTTTCTGAAGCGAGGAAATAAGCTTACTTCAGCTATCTCAGTGATAGATGCATTTCCAGTGCTTCCACTCTCAGTTCCAACCTAGAGGCAACTGATTTATTGTCTTTCTACAATGCCTTTAACAGCTGTCTTTGGGTTTTGTGTAGTTATTTAACATTCAAATTTTCATTTTATGCATTAATAATCCCAGTAGAGGTGCTTCTTTACCACCTTTCGGTTGTGGTTTGCAAAATAATTTACAGATGCTGAGACTAATTATTGCCCATGAGGTTCTGCTCTGCCACTACACACTGCTTTCCCTGCCCAGTGACTGCACAGAGCAGTAATTCACTCAGACTGATACTGGATGAACCTGGAAGACACCAGCAAGGCCTCGATGCCATAAGCACCTGCACATAGAAAAGCGCCTGTGCTGCAAACAGATTATTGAAATCAAGGAAGAAAATGAGCACAACCCTTTCTTTGGGTCATTCCTGGCATAGATTAGAATGATCCTAGGAAGGTTTTGAGAATGTGCAGTCAAATCACAGTGCAGCTGGAAAAAATGAACCTTAAGAGTAACTAACAGCTGTGTGGCAGACTAACGAGAAAAACATCAGCTGTCCAAGGGCTAACACCCATCTGCATACATACAGTGGTATCGCGTGGAGGAAGGGATACGGACTGGGAGGTGCACAACTGCAGCATCCAAACCTACAGCACGCAGAGAGTGCACAGCACATGAAATATAAATTAAGTCTGTATGCACACTTGGCAAATAAATAAAATATTTAACCACTTAAGGAGATAAGAAATAGATGGATGCATAAAAAGAGGATTACGCTGCATAAAGATGAACTAAAGCTGGAACTCCTTTGGGGTTAAAATCCATTCTTGATCTCCAGTCTCCAGGGTTATACTTGCTCTCTCTCACTCTGATGTGAATGAAGGTTAGTTAAGTCAGTTACAAGCTCAACTGAGCATCTGAACTGGACTAAGCAAGCCTGCTCCCTGCTTTGTCCCTAGCCAAATAGCAACACACAGGAGAGCCAGCAGTGGACAGCAGGACAAACAGCCTGTGAGGGTCAGTCCTCCAGTCTCTCAGACTGGGAATGATGACAGCGCCAAGCATGTGAGTAGATGTGACAGAAGAAGAGAGCAGCAGTAAGTCCCAGATAGCTTAGTGATGTCTTGGCCATCCAATAAACTCAAGTTTTAAAAGCAGAATTGAACCCGAGAGCAATATATTTGCTGTAAGCATGAAAACAAAATCTATGCATGTTTTTAATAAGTAACAACAGTGGCAGTTACATACCTGAAGAGAGGCATTTTCAGCAAGAGATGCTAAAAAAAAAAAGAATTGTCAAAAAACACTGTTCCTATTTCCACTAACCAAAGAAAGCACAAAAACACCTACAGATGCCTTAACTATTGAAGGCTCGGCAACTGAGATGCCAGACTTTGCTCAGGTATAGAAATGGGCACTTCTAAAATCATTTTAAGATCATTTTAAATGTATATTCAATTTAAATAAGCAGAAAGTGATCCTGGAGCTTACATATTATATGTAAACAAAGAATACTGAAACGCATGATCTTAATGTCAGTACTCAGTTCAAGCAAACATCCCTTTCAAATAGCAAAAGACAGAGTGAAACACACAGCCTGCATTCATAGCACGCTTGTTCAGATAGCCATAATTTTTCCCAACCGCAGCCTGCTCTCCATTTCTTGCTCTCTTCAGCTTCAAGGTGTGCTAAAGCAGGGACACATGAGGAAGAAAAGGTCTCATTTTACAAAGCACAGGCAGTCAGGCTAGGTACAATGGCAGCCAAGGCTGGGTAGCAGGGTATCCTGTTAGAACCAGGCACCAGGGGAACAGAGATGCAGCCAAGGTTAGATCAAAATACAAACCAAGGTCCAAGAAGCAGCTCAGAATGAAAGCAGAGAGCTCAGCTGTTGCCAGCAGAGGAGCACTTATTTCACTTCCCAGAGGCCAGGTGCAGTGGAAGCTGCAGGCCTGATGAAACCCTTAGAGAGACTGTTAAGGAGACACAGATGGGAAATAACTCCAGCCCACACCTGAGCATCCACAGCCCTCACCTCCCTCCTGCTGCAGGAGGCAGTTCTGGGGATGATCTATTGATGTCACGTACCATAGAGACCACTAGAGAACATGAGCAAACCTCCTGCTGACTCCAGCTCACTGTCTCATTTCATAATAGCAGTTAGCCTTGCCTCCTTGTGGTTATGTCAGTCCAGCCAGTGAGAGAGCCAGAGGCACACCCTGCTTTACAACTCCAATTTGCACAGTGAAGGCAAGCACATTTGTGGCTGCTATTTAACTCCTTCCTCATCTAAATTAATCTGAATCAGACCCTCAGGCTGCATGATGATGGTCAGTGCAAGCTACAGCAAATCACACAGCTCTCTTTCTCATCGGGACTTCCTACCCAAACGTAAATGCAGAACAAAGCAAACCTCTCATCACTGCACTTCTGCTGCTTAGCTGCTTACTGAATACTTCTTTAAATGAAAGCTATCCCATGGACATCTCATTCAGTAGCAGTGTACTCCAAGGACACAGAAGAGTTAATGTGACCGGTATCAGAGTATGGCTCCATGAACAAACTGCTGCAGGGTTATGGAGTGCAGCTCCACAGCACGTTAGCTGCTCCACAGCTCTTCTCCAACATCCCCTGGAGTGACTTGTTCATACAACCAGAGTGCTGGGAGTGTGCTGGCCTGTTAGCAGCAACGCACGCTTATTGAAAGGAGCAGATGTTAAAAATGGTTTAAAAGGTTAAGAATCACAGCATGCCTGGAAAAAGAAAGAAAATACACAGATTATCCTTTTAGTCAGCAAGATGATTGCTTGGTCCCCTCTGAAGGCCCAGTTATATCCCTCATTACTGGTGGCAACAGTGGCTGCAGAGATGGGGGACGCTGGGTGGGGAAGCAATGCAGTGGCAGGGGGAAACTTGTGATCTTCAGACCATCCTTCACAGAGCAACAGGGACAAGGTCAGAGGTTCTGAGCTCTACCTCTTGACCTCCACAGGAGATCATAGAATCATTAAGGCTGGAAAAGACCTCTAAGATCCTCAAGCTCAACCCACCCCACCATACCCACCATCCATGTCCCACAGTGTTACATCCCCATGGTTATGGATATTCTCAAGGGACAGTGACCCTACCACTCCCTGAGCAGCCTGTACCAATGGCTGATATCTCTTTCAGAGAATAAATGTCTCCTAATGTCCAACCTGAACCTCCCCTGGTGCAACTTAAGGCCATGTTAAAGCCTTAAGAAATGTTTAAGGGCAGTTGGAGGCTGCCAAGAGGAGGCATCTGACTGCTACAGCAATGTTTACTCCTTCTCCAGGAAAAAGGCGGTGAATCACACCCAAAATCCTCAGGCTGGACCGAGTCCACAAGCTATGAGTCAACATATACTATGTAAAGTCTGTCTGTGCATCCAGCTGCTATCAGTAGAAAAACATTCAAGGCCCAGTAAAGTTACCACGCGACTGTGAGAACTTGCTCTCAGGAAAAACAGAGCAAAGGCCCTTGACCAGGAGCAGGAAAGTGCCAGCTTAGGCCCTCTTTCCTGCCACATATCTCTGTGCTCTGGCTTTCCCTGCTGGGTTTACCTCCAGCACAGCTCCTGTCTCACTAAAGCACTGCGAGGAGCTGATGGTCTTGAGATTTCTAAAACTTTTTCAAGAGTTAGGGTCACATACAAGTCTTAATTAAAATCACACACCAAATAAACCTTTCAAAATCAAATCTTGAGGTCAATAAGTGTAACTGCTCTTCTTCCTGACCCTGCAGAGATTGGCATTTTCTTTATGCTTTGTTTGCAGTCCCATTGACTCCAACACTATTACTGTTTCAAATTACTATTAAGGCAGTGAATCCAAAGCAGTGCTGCTTTTTCATGGAATCCAAAGACCAGGTGCATCTTCCTTGTTCCATACTGAATTGCACAAAACAAGCTTCGAGCAGTCCAATGATCATCAGCCACATGACAAAGCTGTTGCCCATCCCTCTGTGCCCATTCCTGCCTCTAAGCTGGCTCCTCTCTTGCACCCATTTCCCTGTCCGTGTTATTTCTCACCTGGCTGCTCCCCAGTGAGGATTGCTGCACAGCTGTGCCACTGTCTGTGCTGAAATACGAAGATGGGCAAGGTCAAGTGGAGGGGTTAAGGGCTGCTTAACCTCCTGGATGCTCTGGGTGGCTGCAGCCTGGGTTGCTGTATTTCACGTCGGCCTCACTCTCCCACATAAATCAAGATCAAAATGTTCTGTTTTTAGAGAGAAAACAAAACAAAAGATGACATTTAAAACATAGGAATTAATTGCAGACTTGGTGTTAAAATGTGAAGCTGTTAATTAAGCTGGATAGATGCATTTTCTTAATATATTCTGCAGGTATTACTGCATGACTTCAGCTTGTATGATGTTACAGCAGGGCCTCCCATCAGATCTTACCGTAATAGCAAACACTGGCAGGGCAGTAACGGGCCTTTACTCACAAAAAAAGGAAAAGAAGCCCAACAGAAATGATGTTCTTTCCTTACAGAGCTTCAGTAATGAAATTAGGACTGCTAACACAGAGCTATAAAGAGTGACAAATCTCTCCTGCAATTCTTAATTTGTGTTAACCCCTTGACTCCAGCAGGTCTGAAGCTCTGACATTAAGTGCTAATGCATTTAGCATTAAACATACACACTAAATGCATTAGAATTATGCCATGCTAATGGAAGCATTTATGGTTTGTCAGATAGGTCAAGTATTTACTTCGCTTGGATGTTTTCTACAAGTAAGGCAGCGTTTCTGCATACAAGCCTTGTCAGAAACATACTGATCTTTATTTGGGGAAATTGCAATGCACTGTCCTGGATCTCATTGTTCTTTTTCTCCCATCTTACCAGCTGAAGGCTGGAGTTTGAAAGGTTGCTCTAATTAACAAAGCTTGTGAATTGTATGTTTGTTTATGAAGAATACAACCTTCGTTTTGTCACACCTCTGAAGAAGTACCCTTTGGGTTTATAGTACAAGGAGCTAAGTGAATGCTATGTACAACCTATTCTGAGCAAAGCATGACAGGAGAGCTAAGTCTGCTCCTTCTGGTATCTGAGTTCAGGGGTTTAAAAGAAGTAAGAGCAGAAAAGGGAGAAAAGAGCATCGCAGAGCATTTGCATGGTAAAATATTATCCCCATAATATATGATGAAGTGCTCTGTCAAACAGAGACATGCTATACTTTTTAATACCCAGTGATACAAAAGGAAGTGTATTGCAGCACGCAACACACATAAACCCCAGAACTCTTATTGCCCTGTGGGTGAGGAGGTGACCTCACCCTGTCTGACCACCGCAGCTCCCATCCTCTCTACTGTCTGTTTATATATTGGCATTCCTATGCAAAACCATAATGCTGTGTCTCCTTTTAATGCCTTGCAATTAGCCATCTAAGTCGTTAGGAATCTAGCATAAATCATCCTAGTAGCCACAGAACACATTCATTTTTTTCCTCTGGATTTCAAATTATACGGGCAATAGAGATTTCATTCCAGAAAGGATTTGACACCTGATTTAGAGTTGCCATGCAGACAGATTAGGCAAATATCTATGGGAGCAACATACGTGGCGCAGCAAACACTCTGCAGTGACATATTATCAGGTTTGCCCAGGGCAGCAGAAGCTGAGAGCTGACAATGGATGGCATCTGGATGTTCAGAACAAACCCCCAAATATTGCTCGTTATTCACAGCTGACAAAGCATCACTAAGACATGCTGCTTTTGATTTCTACCTGTCAGGCTATATTCTGACCTCTGTGATTCACCCACCTGGAAAACTCAAAGAGACAATTTTATGATGGGAAAAATAAGCCTGCAACTGTATTTTTGCAAATGGGAGAGCGCATGGACTGGTCTGTGTTGTTGCCTACTGACACCTTTCCCCATAAGCTATCTATTGGCAGTGCCTGGATTAGACCTAACTTCTCACTTTCTTCTCTAAAATGCTCTGTTTATGGCAAAACATATGGCTGGATTCAAAAGCTCAATAATTCAGCATTACAGGACAATGACAAACTTAAAGAGAAAAACTCAGGCAGAGCTGGATCTGCTCAGCCCTGCTCAATCCCTCTTCTTCCCCAGCTCTTCTCGTCCCATAGTAGTGCTGTGACATCCAAGGGAGGCCACAGGGAGCTGAACCAGAGCTGAAAATGGGAGAAACCCTCTCCCTTCTTCAGACTAGCCAGAGCATTAGGAAGGAAAAGTTGTCTGTCTTCCTTACCCTGTGTGGCAGAAAACTTTCTGTGGTGTGAAATCATCCTGTTTGTAGGCTTCGTCCCTGGCCCTGCCATCATATCGTGCAGTTGTTCACTGGGGAAGACAGCATCCTGCATGCAGGGCTTGGCACAATGGGGTTCTGCTCTTGCTGGGCTCTTCAGAACGATCATAAACATGACCAGGAATAATAATCCCCACTTAAGTTACTGCAGGTATTTTTAAGCTAATGCCAAGCTTAAAAGCATAATTCATTCACAACAATGAATAGAGCCAGCAGAGCATCAGTAATAATCCTCTCACATTACAGAAGGCATACTGAGACCTTAGAATAGCGTGGTGACGATAACTCCTCCTCATTACCAACTGCGAGCAGCAATCTGCGTGAGATATCTTTTTCAACATCAAAAAGCACATAGATCAGTGTGCAGGCAGGGGCAAAAGATGGAGATGGATGTCTTACAGAACTGAATTTTAAGGTAGGACAGTTGCTATAAGCAAAGAAAGCCAGCCTTTGGAAACTGTTGAAAGGAGGGAGGGAGAGAGGAAGGAAGGAATGGAGGGAGGGAGGAAGGAAGGAAGGAAGGAATGGAGGGAGGGAGGAAGGAAGGAAGGAAGGAAGGGAGGGAGGAAGGGAAGCAGGGAGGGAGGAAGGGAGGAAGGGAGGAAGGAGGGAAGGGAGGAAGGGAAGGAATGAAGGAAGGGAATCACCTGTTAGTTTCATACAGTGAAAAAGAATAACTCAGCAAACTTCTTTAGTCAGCATATTGTCAAGTAACCTGAATATAAAAGTAGCTCTGAAAAAGACTGTTTATGCTTTAGCAATAATCTGCCTTTGCACTCCCTGATCACTATTCAGCCTGTTGTTCCTACACCTGTTCAGTTTCCTCCAGGAGTTTCCATTGACTTCCTATCCAGCAGCTCCTCTATTATCCAATTTCACGGCCCTAGCTTCATTTCTGCAAGTCAACTGCATTAGTATTGCATGTACAAGAAAAGGAGGCTGTATGTTTAAAGAACCCACTGTGATCCACTTGGCCTTGTTATGCCATACCCCCACCACACAGCCCTCCTGTTTCCCTCTTGTTCACCTCCCCAGGCACTGCACAACTGTGCTGCTGCTTGCCTCAAAGTGACCAAATGATTCCCATGCACAGGAACAGTATAAACACCATTCAAATAGTGCAGCTGGAGAGCACTCATCCTTTCTCGCAGCCGCAGGTGCTTTCTACCTGCTCTCTTTTTAAATGCCACATTTCAATAGTTCATATTTTTCTTGTTAGACTCTTCACCCAGCCAGAAACCCCAGGAATGTATCAATTAATGGCTAAATGCAACCTCATGTAAGTGGGTTTCTGTAATGGCACAGGATGGTGAGATAAACTATATCCAATGCTGAGGTCTGGGGTGTGGGATGTGTGCTGATACCAAGTAGCCCATAGAGTACAAGTCCATGGTGCAAAAAGAGTAAAACAAAATAAAATAAATTGTCCTCTCTCTGCGTAATGCCTAGAGAATTGCATGCTGCTATTCAACACCTAAATTAGCAGTTCCCACTCTTTAAAATGAGCTCCATTTGTATTGATTTCCCTTCCCCCTTCCTCCCCAGTGCCCCTTGGAGCCAAAAGGAGAGCAGAGGCAGGAGGCCATTAGAAACTGCAGAGCTCTGAGGCTGCTGGGAGGGAAGGGACCGGGGGGTTAGTGGGTCGCAGGTCTGGTCACCAGCCTGGCAAATGAGGGAGCAGCTCCAGCAGCACTCAGTCATACAGCTGGAAAAGCCCTGCAGCACTGAGAAATTCTGCAGACACTATGGGGGAAAGGCAGGAGGGAGCTCCAGCTATAGCACATGTTCTGCTTCTGTCCCAGGGGAAGGAGGGAGCCTCTGTCCTACCTCTACACTCTCAAGTCCCACAAGCAATGCACATCCCAGTGATTGAGAATACCTGATTTATAGCAATTCTGGGGAAGAAACATTTCTGCTATTAATAAAAGAAAAAACAACACACAAACAGAAATGCTGCTCATATAACAGGGCATAGCAGTTGCTTATGGCAGGTAACACATGCTTCCAATGACTGCACAACTACTAGTAATTAATTTGTAGCATTTCCTTAGGCCACCATCAATAACTTTCACGATGGCATCAAACTACTGAATCTGAGATTTCTGCTAATGGTATATTTTTGGATATGAAACATAAACGTGTAGCACCCTGTTTGGAAAAGCAGCAACCGTAGGCAGCACAGCTGGCACTGTCACAGAATCGAGCACCTTTTGTGAGTAATGAATAGCTTTTGAAAAATGTCATGTAAGCAAGTAACTGATTAAACTTCATGACAAAAAGGAGCATGGGCTGCTTTGGCTAATCACTGTTCTCTCTCTGTTCAAACCCAACTCCCTCTTTGGGCCAATGAAGACGTATCCGAACGCACACTTGAAATTAAGGTGATCTAGTGCATAGCAGTAATTGCTTCCCCTCTCTTTCATCAAGCAGCTATGGATTAACTTGTTAATTCAAAAAGTAGTGCATTGAGCAGTCTTCTCTCTGCAAGGCTGATTTCAGAAAGCTCAGAAATAGAACGTTTGCTATCAAATCTTAAAGATTGTGTTAAGTAAACAAGAAGCTGTGCAGGTGCTCCACGACTTTTTCTTTCAACTTCCCGAGGGCTGTGGGCTGGATGTGATTAAGTCAATTCAACTATACAGACATTCTTGGCTGCTTTTTCCTCCAAGAACAAGGGATATGTGTCTGGGAGAGAAAATTTACAAAACCACGTGGATTCACATGAGCACAATAAAAAGCAAATGCAGAAATGACAACAGATTTGGATGCTATCAGAATTTAATGCTGGATTCTATGTGTCTGCATTCCTCCATGAATAATTTTCAAACTCCAGTTGTGATTTTACTTTTTCTACACCTAAGCAATGGCATAGGCAGAAAGTCATTTAGATACCTCTACACTGGAGGTTTCTGCAGAGGTGTCTCATAGATGAAGGCCTAAGAAACTCCAAAGCCTCCCAGAAAATCTATTCCAGTGCTTCACTAATATTACATTTTAAAAGTGTACTTTATACCAAACTTGGTCTTCACTGCTGGAATCTAGGCTCAGCACCACTCACCGTGTCCTTTCCACCAGAGAGACAAAAGAGACAATGATATGCCTCTCTGCAGTAAAGGTTTATCATGACCATCTTTATAAACACAGCTTTAGGGTGCATGGCTACTTCCAGTAGGCTTCACTATAGGACACTGCAGCCCTGTGAGGCTTTCCAACCTGCCTCAAACACGCCAGGCTTTAGCAAGGTGATCAAGAGATTTTGGTGTTCTTCTCTTCAGAATTTGGAAAGCAAACCAGGTGCTGCCAATATAACTGTCCAGTAGGGACACCAAGAACTTTTCTATCCATTTCTTTTGAGTTAAGAGGAAGATTCAAGCATAACTGAGCGCCACATCTCACATATTAAGACGTGAAAGGTTTAGAACTATACATATTTTCAACAGGGCTTTTCTTTTTTTCATAAAGATTCGCTTATTTAAATATGGAATCATAGAATGGTTTGGGTTGGAAAGGACCTTTAAGATCACGTGGTTCCAACCCCCTGCTGTAGGCAGGGACTCCTCCCACTAGACCAGGTTGCTCACAGCCCCATCCAGCCTGGCCTGGAACACCTCCTGGGAGGGAGCTTCCACAGCCTCTCTGGACAACCTGTTCCAGTGTCTCACCACCCTCACAGTAAAGAATTTCTTCCTAATATCCAGTCTAAATCTACCTTCTTCCAGTTTAAAGCTATTTCCCCTTATCCTGTCTCTACACAGCCTTATAAAAAGTCCATCCTCAACTTTCCAGCAGGTACCCTTCAGGTATTTAGGATAAGACTAAACTAAAGCTAATAGAAAGATGGTGCTTAATCAAGGACAGTGGTAGTTTAATGGTGCTTAATTAACCAGCAATTTGAACCCATGAGATGCTGAGAGTAGGGCAAGGCACTTAGATCAGCTAGAGGTTTAATGTCAGTTTCATATATAAATATTGTGGTAGAACAGTATTGTATCAGTGACCAATTAGTATTTGTATGTTAGTATGCTACAAGCAATGTCATCTCTGTAGAATTAAACTGTTAAATGAGGCTGAACAGACCAGTATCGAAATGTGGCCCAGGAGATGAAGACTGCCCTTTGGCTGAGAGAAACATCTCAACACCTTATCTGCACCTAAGTGAATTTCAAGCCCTGGTTGGTAACTGCATACACTGAGACAGAACTTAGTTTCCCAGCCCCCTTTTTCATATATCTTGATTGTCTCCCCCATTTGTCTCTGGAAATTTCTGAATTCATCTTTTCAGCTTTATGAATCTGACCTCAGAGGGCAAGAAGATGAGACCTTGATGATCTAAGTTAACCCTTTTGATATTGCAGCTGCTGCTAGAAAGTAGAGCAGATCTTATCTCCAGAGTTGCTGCTTATTTTGTAATAGTTGTCTGGATTTTTTTTTTTAAATAGACAGAGAAAAGAGACTTCTATTAGAATCCAATTTAAAAAATCGTTTGTAGATTCAGCGCAAACAGGGAAATGACAGGGAAATTGTTAAGCACATCAGTGCTGGCCACACAAATTGGAACCCTCTTACAATTTCTCCATGAATATTTAAAAATGAACATTTTCTCTGCACCTTCTCCCTGAAACATGTCCTGAGGGTTTCTAAGTGATTAAGAAACCAATGCCAGCTTTCTTCCCAAATAGGCAAGATCACTTACCTCAAAATTTAGCAAGTATAAAATCATCATCTACACCGTTTAAGTACATATTTCCATTTCTCTGGTTTTACACCTTACTCTTTCTCTGCTAATCTCTCACTCTTGCAGAGTAAAAGCAATCAGATAACAAAAAACCTTGTTCTAAACCCTTTCCTTTGTCTCGTGCATCCATTTTCCCCAGCATGGTTTAGCATTCTACTAAAAATTCTAATATACTCTCATCTTTCCATTTCTAAATCTGATCCCAACTGGAAACAAAAGTAATTTTACAAATAATAGGAAAGCCTGAGGTTGGGTGTGGAAAAGCTGAAATGGGCAAGGGGAAGATGTGATCTTCCTGTGATGCAAATAATGTTCTGCATTAAATGCGTAACCAAAAATAGAGCTCCCTGAGGTATATTTCCTACAAGAAGAAACATCTTTAGCATATAAACACAGAGCACAGATTGAAATATTTGTCTGTGTGAAAATAACCAAGGATATAATTAGCATGGTTCTTGGGCTAAATTGCATTTTTTTTTTTTCAAATAGTTTGACTTTCTGCTGTTTGTGTTGAAAATAATGGTTTACTGGGGCATTTGCACAAAGGTAGAACTGTGTACAGTCAACCAGAAAATGTAACTGGAAGAAATGTTGAACCTTTCAAACGCCCTAAGTGTACAGATGTAAGAAGGTTGTGGTAAATGCTGAAAATCAAGGCCAATTCTCCTCCCACACAGTTTGCATCTAATAATGCAAGATGTCCAGAATGAGCCCAGGAGTTGGGTATTCACAAAAGGAGCAATGCCCACTAAACCTTGGCTTATTGTTTTAGCCCTTTGCTAGAGCTCCTGGCCTTTTAAAGTAAAAAGTTTAAAGTAAAAAAAATCAACTCTTTAATTTCATTAACTTCTAATAGAGATTCTTCTTTGATTGACTCATTGAGGAAGGGAGGAGGTTTAATAAATAAACAGGGTTTGATCTCACTAGGGCCAGCGCTCCTGCAGTCGGTGAATACAGATGAGCCTTGTGAAGCTGTGCGACTTGCTGGGCTGAAGCACTAAGAAAAGCAAGGTGGTGTGCTGGCATGGCTGCTTTGTTGGGGTCTGGAGACAGGTGACTTTCACAAGGTTGTAAAATTTTCCTGATTGACACAGCAATCTTATAGGGAACTATATGCACATGCTCCCCTTCCATTTTGCAGAAGTTTTTTACACCTTTTATGTTTTTACAGCATTTTTTTTTTTTTTTAAACAAAGTTGATGACTGTACAGAGCAGTGAGGCTGCATTACTGTTTCATATATTTGTATTAGACAGATGTAGTGTTCAGCCTGTCAGAGCAGATTGTGCATTCTGCGTGATGGTAGAATGGAGGCTTTTATCTTAACCATGTTACTGCTAAAAATCGGTGTCTTCAAAGACAAGAGAGAGATAATGAAGGACATAAATATTATTAAAACTATGTTTTAAATGAAAACTGTAATGTGGGTAGTGGTATTTAAATGAAAATGGTTGCTGCTAGATAAGCATATAGAGAAGGCTTGTATCAGTTTTGCTATAACAGAAGTGGCTACTGCAGAGCTGATGGAATTTGCACCATTCTAGCTGCCTGGTGTTGGTCACTGCCAGAGAGAGGGCTCTGTGTGAGAACGAGCCCTAAGCTGAGCAAGCACCAACAGTTCCCATGCCTCAGCACTCAGACTTCAGGCTTCTTTTATTAAAAAAATAAATTAAAAAATCTCTTCACACTCACTTGGTTTTCCTCGACGCTTTTTCTCCACTCAGAATACATGTCCCATCCTCTGCCTCAAAAGTAGGAATGAGAATGAATAAATTCAGTTAGCATGTAGTCAGCCCACTCATTATCAAGATGCCTGGATTTTGACACTGCATCAGTTTAATTCAGCTACAGGTTAGATGCATGGACTTAATCTGTGTGTCTTTAATTTAGATGTAGCCAGCATCCTTTGCTGAAAGAAACTCTTTTTGCAACATGTCAGCAGGAGACAATGTATTCAGCTCTGTAATTATGTACTTTGGTACAATCACATAGCATTATATACAAAATCACCACACTGTTGGAAAAAAAAAAAAAAAGCCTGAAATGCTAATTAGTTCACAAATTAACATTGATTTGATTTGATGTTGAATAAGGGTTTGCAGCTTATACTTACGAGGGAACTTCACTTTCAGGCATGCTCCAACACTTGTGTTTTAAATAACGCTGTGCAGCCTCTACCAGGTGCACAGGGCTTCATTATCTATGTATAAAGAGGTACGACTTAAAATAAAATCAAGCACTGAGATTCCAGCACAATGTCATCCAGCAATACAATACCCTTTGGGACTGAGCTACTGAGCAGAAGCAGTGTAACAATCATCCATCTCTGTGCTGCATCATGTTGGGGAAAAGGGAGCAGATCGCATTTCCAGCATCGTGCCCTTTTCCATCGCTGATGTCAGCACTGACAGGTGAAAATCAAAATAGTAATGCATATTCTAATACCATTTTGAACTCCTAAGGCATCTGCATGGAAATAACTCGGCTTTCAAAGAGCTCTGGTGGTTTCAGTCCCAAATCAGTCCCATGAAAGCAGGGAAATAGCACCCTCCCCATTCTGTCCTAGTTCTGTTCATTTGAGGGGTGTTTTGACATTGACTGAAGCAGAGCAATGGCTTCATCTAGGGAAAATGAGAGAGAGCGGAGTTCAAAGGAGAGTTTTTAAAGGGAGCTGTTCAGTCTGGGACAGAGAATACGAGCATTAACGTGGCTGCTCCAGCAGTGGAACAGCAGCAGTGCTGAGGATTTCAGCTCCTGCTGCTGGAGTTGTGAATCCAGCCATGCACACGGGTCACCTCCACTCCAAACGGGACTGTTAGAGGAGTTAATGGGGCTGGCAGATGCCAGTCCTTCAATCCTGCTAGCACCAAGTGCAGGAGTTCCCCTTTGGATCCAGGGCACTCAAACACTGCAAGTGAAGTCAGGCAGGTTGTGTGCAGCTCATTAAGCGGGTGGCCATGGTTTAACAAGAAGAACAAGCCCTGATCCAAGAAGGGGCAAGCTATCAGAAGCGCTGCTTTCTATCAATGGGGAAGCAAGATCCCTTCATGTGCTGGTTGCTGCAATTGCTCTGGCTACTTACAGGGAAAACATTTCAAGAGAAAAACAAGCTGCAGTGAAGGAGAAACACCCCTTTACTTTGTCCGTGTCTGTGCTGCCAAAGGAGCACAAGATAGAGACTCCTGAGCCTTGTAGAGATGGTGAAGCACACAGTAGGTGCCACTGTCCATCTCATCTGCTCTGTTTTGCAAACTGGGTGCTGCCGCTGCAGGTGTGGCTAGCAGCACTTTGGGTCCCTGTGATGGAACATTTTGAGGTTGGTTTCTTAAAGGTGATGGCCTGAGGAGGCCAAGACAATGGGAACTGGAGATAGCATTAAAAACAATGCAGACGATGGAACTGTTCACTCTGGTGAAGGGTGGGCTGCTTTGCCAGTCTGTGGCAGGAGCAGAAGATGCTATGGCTGCTGGCATGGAGGCTGACAATCAAAGACAGAGCTGAGAAAAGCTGTATCAAGCGGTTTGCAAAGTTCCAACTTCCAGTACAACTGGAGATAGAGACAGGGAAAATACTTAAGATTACCTTGGTAGGGGAGTGAGAAGTTAATGTGTTTATCTTCTGGATCAAAAATGGACATAGCTGTAGAGGAGCAAATGATTATAACTCATCATTAATTCCAAGATCTCCTTATTTTCTTTGCAGGCTTGAGTTATTATTTTCATTATTTTGTTTTTTGCAGCTTATAAGCACAAACACCTATAAACCTATCCCTTAAGATTCAGGTCCAGCTCCAAATCTACAGCAGTAACCAAAACAGCCTGCAGCCAGAAGTTTTGACAAGCAGCAGGGAGCAGGAGCTAGAAAAGCTCTGTGTCCAAGAGGCATGAACCACAGTGTAAGCAATGCACTTATGATAGTAGAGACACACTGCTTTCCTTTCTCAGCACTACAGAGGACACCCATAGATCCAAGAGAATCAGTAGCAAGCTTTCTCATAACTGTGGTCTTCCCCACAGTCTTAGGGATGAAAGGTTTGGGTTTTCACAGACTGAAAAGGCTCAGACATTCTGTAGCTTGGGCACAGAGAACAAGGACCATCCACTGACCTGCAAGCCTCAACTCTTCTGTTTCTTATCCACCTCAGTGCTCCTTCCACAACACATGTAGCCCTGTGGAAAACACAAGATTGTAGAGAAGTAAAAGAAATAAAATACAGCTGTATAAGGATATGTAATGAAATGATATGACTTCCAATCAACACTATCTAAACACAAATATTTTGGGTATAAATTCTATTTGAAAACGTGCATTCTTATTTCTTATTCAAACATGACACATTAAGACAATATGGACTGGGTAAAAAACTATATTCAGTACAACAGAGCAAATGTTCAGATCAGGACAACAGAATTCAGAGATAAATTTGTACTTGCTGGGATGGAAATCTAGATGCAAAATAAGCCTGACATTTCTATTAATCACAGCCGAGGATTAATTTTATTAAACAATTTCACAGTTTTCCAGTTCACTGAGTGCATTTTTTCTGATAACTCCCCAAGAAGGAAAGTATTTTGTATCAAGCAACTTACACCAATACACTGCTTCATTCAAGCAGCACTGACCTGCATTGCACTTACTCTCTTACAGCTCCATTTTTTTTAACAGGTTTGGTTTGAACTCACTGGCATTACCTAACCTAGAAATCTATTCAGTTCGCTTTTACCATTATGCACATAAGGTAATTGTTGAGTGTCACAAATGAATATCTACAAGAGACACCCAAAAAAAAAGTAAATAAAGGAGAGGAAGTCATTATTAAAAAGGTTAATTTTCTCAAATGCTGTTATCAGTTTGAATAGATAAACTCAGGACCTCTTGTTGGTTCCTTTTATGCAAAAATGTCAGCTACTGTAGATTGCTGCCCTTTATGCCCCATACGAAACATGTTACAATTGCATTATCATAGAACATTATGTAAAATAAAGTGGGATTAACTTTCAATTATTTGGGTCAAAATTTATTCCAAATTGAAACCCATTCTCCTGCAGTGAAATGGGTCAAAGAATAAAAGCTCTCAAAAGCAGGATTTAAGACCTTGGGCTGACCCACCGTCAGTGTCTTCTCAATGTGCAGTCAGCAGCCATGGCTTACAGATGGCTCAGCCCACGTCAGGCTGGCTGTCACCTTAATGCACTCACAACCTCTTGCCCCGAGATGATTCCATGTATCTCAACCATTTTCAACACAAAGCAGCTCCATACCAATGGCAGGACTGGAAGGCACCTGATTTTTTCATTCAACACACACTACATATAATTGCTAATGCAGTAATAGCTGTTGTGTTAATAAACCCGACCAAATTACCAGGGAAACCTTTTCATTCTCTTCTCCCTAACCTTGCTGCAACGAGTCACTCTTCTGAGAGTGATCTACAGTTGTATTTTCTGCCAATAGACTCAGCCAGGACAGCAAAAGCTGTTATTTACTGGACAGTCACTGGAGATTTAGAAGTGAAGTAACCTTGGCTCTGATTCTATATGTGCAGCACAGCTAGATTTACACCCAAGTAAACAATATACCAAGCAGTGAGAATGATTTCCAATATAGAATAACAAAGCTGGCATCAAAATATACATACATCTGGCGAAGAGCAAACATGCATGATCCCAGTTGTGTTGGAAAAGCAGTCTGAGTCATCATCCCCAGCACTGAGCTCTCTGAGATGAAGGAGTAACAACAAGCAGAGAGAAGTCTGTCAGAGTTACTACTGAAGCAGAATTACTATTAGAAGGGGAACACACACTGTTCTCTGAACAGCACTGTCTGTCCAGCCTGGGACCAAATCCTGCTGGGCAGAATTCAGCTCCCAGTGAAAGCAGTGGGGAGACTGTGCAAAGGCAGCTCACAGAGTAATTCATGCACTGAAAGTCAACTCCTTTTATCCCCACTTCACATAGCAAATAATGAAAGTGGGGTGGGGTGGGTTTGCATTTTCTTCCAGCAGATGCTGAACTGAACCCAGCTCTCCTCAGACAACTGCTAAGCATTTTTGGAATGCCAGTTCCCACAAACTGGGAAGCAAGAAGAAGAAGCAGACATGTTACTGTGCTCAGCCTTTCCATCCTTCAGGGACCAGTGGAGGAGAGTCCTGACACTTACCATCCTCTGGTTTGAGTTTATCCTGGGATAAGGTCAATACATTAGCAATCCTGTTTAAATTACTGGTGGACAGTCAGCCACATGAGTGCCCTCTGCTTACAGGGAAGAGCAGCAGCACATCTCTCAGCTAGCAGAAGGCAAAACAGCTGCCTTTAATTCCTGCAGAAGGTGCTCTTCCCAAATGGAAAGGAGGTCAGCCATGGGGACAGAGCACAAAAGAGCTTGTATTCATACAGCTGTGGCTCCCAGGGCACCAGGTGCCTTAACCTTCACAGGTGCACTTCTCTGTTAATCAGAAGTTTCATGGTAAACCCAATTTTGAAGAAGAATTAAAGCAGTCTGGTATTTGTGTAAGGAGCTTGGTCCTGTCGGTGCGGCTGCATTGCCCTTCTGCCCTCCGACTGGCACTCTGCATATGAAGCCCCAAGAAACCCTTCTTGAACTGCAGGATTAATAAGATTGCTGGCATTTTTAAATGTCAGTCAGTTTTTACATAAGCTCTCTGTCTGTGGAAAAATGCGGGTGCCACAATCAGTAATTGTCCAGCAGGGGCAGCTCTTTTTAATGAAAATGCTGAGGATTCATTTAGAGGATCCTCTGGAACGGACATCTCTCTTGCTGCTGGCTGGGGGCTGCCCCCAGAGCTCTCCTACAGCAGCATCAGGGATGTCAGCCGACACGGCTGATAAGATTAAATGCTATCTTCCTCCCAGGGTAGGCATCAGAACCCCCACCTCCCCAGGGAGAATAGGCAATGAGAGTGCAAGGATCTCCAGGGCTAAGGAAACAAGGAGGTCAGTGACTTCTCCCTGACAAATCTCTGCCTTGGAGACACCCTGACATGGATGCATTGCTGCCCCTTGTCCCAGTATTGCTCTGGCAGTGGAGGTGCTGAAGCAAATGTGAATTTACTGTTTTCCCAAACATTGTGGGAATGGTAAAGAGAAAAGGGAGGGTAAATTCTGCCAAATCTTTAAGTTTCAGCTTGAAATTCATGTACTGAGATTCTACACGTGATGCCACGGTGTTAGATGTACAGCTCCTCTTCACCCTGATCAAATCCATTACTCTAAAACCCCCAGCTATTTTAGAAAATTCCAGTCATATTTTAAAAATGTATATTATCTGATAATTGCAAATGCTTACTGTTCGCTTTCTTGTAGAATCCTCATTAAAGTGACACCACCAAAGGCCTTAAAGCAGCCTGTCAGATTACAGCTCGCTTCTGCAGGGAGACACATTAAGAAAACAATCTAACCTTTTAATTCCTCTTGTTTTCACATTTCAAAAACTCTGGAAAGAAGAAAAGCAGACAAACAGCAAGAAATGGCAAGCATTGTTCCATCGTGTGTCCACGTTCATGGCAAATATGGATATAGATTAATGAGTCAAAAAAATATATATGAGGGAGTTGGGACAGTTAGAAGCAAATATGTATTCAAAGTCAGCTCAGGCTCTGCAGCTAATCCTAGAGCCACAGGGGTCCCTACCTGAGCAGGGATATGCAGGTCTTGATTGCTCGTGTGACCTTTCTGCCTGCTCTGGTGCCACATGGTGAGCAGAACAAGCTGCTCTTGCACTGCATGAAAGCTGCAGGGTTAACCCTGGAGGCAATCAACACATTTCATCCCTGGCACGGCTGCAGTAGAGTACATCACACGCTGCCACTGGTTCTCAGAAAACTCTCTACAGTTCCTAATTTACATATGCACAGATTAATGACCCTTATAATTTTTATTCTGATAAATGGATGAGCTCTTGTAATACATGAAAATTTCAGTTTTCACATTCATTTTAGGCTTAAATCCTTCCAAATGAACACAGAGAAGCAGCATTGCTGCATGTATAAAAGAAACCACAGCCTTCATCCCTGGGCTCTTGGAGAAACCTGGGCAAGGGAGAAACCAAATGGCTTCCCTTTGAGTTGCAGAGAAACTTTTAATCAAATCTGTGTTCTTTAATTAAGTTAACTACTTTTAATATAAGTACTCAGTAGAAAAAGGAAATTTGATTCAGTGATTACTGTAGTCACCTTCATGGGATTTGGCAGATCAACCTCGGTTGCATTCTCATACCATGAACAAATTGTTTGTCTTCTACTTGGAGTAGTTCCTCAGATGTAAAATTGGGGCCAAAAAATTTTCTACAGAAATACAACTGAAGGAAGTCTACCCCAAGGACAGCTTTCCTTAACTTAGCTGTGATAATTCTGCAGCACTTTATCTCTGTTGGGAGATTAGTCCATGAAAGCTGTGTCTTTGTATGGAGAAAATGCCAATTTCCATCTCCTTCGTCAGATAGGACAAAAACTAAGCGTCTGTGTCTCGTTTCATAAAGCCAGTATTTTCACTCTTTTCCTGTATATGAACATAGGAAGAAGTTGTGCAAAGCTCCTACAACAACAGCGATGTTAGAGCTAGCTTTTTGCTATTCATTACTGTTTGAGCTTTTCCAGTATCCTCAGCAGCATCTGTTTCTCTGACAGCCTGCTATAGCACCTAGGGAAAAGGGGAATAAGCAAAAAGCCCCAAAAAAGGCTGTTCAGAGACAGGATAAAGCAGAAAGTATATAGAAAATACAAAACATTTCTGGTTTCCTATTTAGGAATTGACTGTCCCTATTTTCAGCCCAAGATTGCAGCAATGATTGCTAATAGGCTTCTGTGAAGAGTAAAAAATTATGTTGATTAGTTTCCAACAGTGCCATTTGCCTTTTCAAAAGAGCCTAAAGTAAAATGAGTGTGAGAGCTTGACCATGCTGTGTGAAGGAAAGAAAGCAAATTCCACAGCACACTGGGGAACCAGATACAAAACCAGTACCTGTGACAGGGGCACCCAGCTGCGTACATGTGTGCTGGGCAGCATGATTCCTCTGTGCAAATTCTTACCTATATTTATTGTTCATTTTAACCTAGGAGGATTTGTAATAACGTTTACCTCCTTCTAAATGCTGCTAGCAAAATCCTCTGGTCAAATGGTCAAATGCTTAATGCAAAACCACTTCTTGCCAACAGCAAAATGCTAAATGCAAATAAACCTACTGTTCCTGCAATCCTGCCTCAAAGAGACAGATTGATATTAATTCTTCCTGAGATGCAGGGGAAATTGATAAAAGAGATCTCTTCGGTTTATTCCCTACATATTTTCACTTCAGTCACATATTACTGAGTCCTCGCTAGCAGAACTGCAATAGAAACTCTACTAGATTGATGTCAGGGAAGAGGATGCTGAATGCTTCCCAAAGAAAACACTGTCCTTTCGCAGTTCAGCCCAAAGAAAAGAGGTTGAGAATGTGGTTTGGGAGCTGTAAGAGGACTTGCAGGATACAGGTGAGATGTCAATCTCACCCAGCTCTAGATGCACAACCACAAACTTTATTTCGGAAATCTTAACCAGTCTTCCAACCTTGACTCTTTTGAAGAATCTGCTCTTTGATCTCCCTGTGACAAAACCTCACCCTACTAGAAAAGCAATATGCTATCTCAGAATAATAGACTAGGATAAACTTATAAATGCCTGACAAGAAATCAAGCATTGTGATGATCAACAGTACTGAAAAGTGAAGGTATGCAAGAGGGTAGCAAACAGTAGCTGATTTCAGAACCTTCCTGAACATGGCCCATTTTTTTAACCTCTGTCATTCACATGCAGCAAGGAAAAGCAAGAGATCTCTGGCCCAAAGCTGCTATCAGAGAACTCCTCTTTCCTAACACTCTCTTGTCCTTTAGCAATGTGAGAGTAGACAGAAGATGCATGAAGTGCCCTGCTCTAGCTCTCTTCTCACTCACCTGTTACTTCATCTTTTGCTTTCTGCTGTCCTTCAGTGAGAGCAAGGAGTTCAGAGTGGAGGTGAGCATGGAGGACATTCTCCTCCATGAGGAAACAAAGCACTCCCATGGAAGGGCTCAAGTAAAGTTTGGAATGGAATAAACAAACCTCCCAGGATTAGCAGATCTGGTTTAAGAAGAAGGACAACAGCTCTTTGTTGCTCTTTACATTGCCACATGTTTGGTTGTCTGCCTGAGCCTTTGCTTTTGATTCTTGGCACTACCGAGTACATTTTTATAATAAACTTCTAAGAACTGTTGCCTTCACACACACATACACAGACAAATATCAGCCTATTTGCTATCCTGTTATCCCTGCCTAGCAAGGTAGTTTGACAGGCAGACTGACAAAAAAGTAATGCAGGGTTTTTCATGCCTGCCTACACACCAGCCACTTCCAAGCTCTGGAAAAAGACATTTGATACCTGCTGTGTTGGTCTGCCTCCTTCCACAGCATAACGCCTTGGAGACAGCTGATGCATCTATTTTGCTCTTACCTTGTCCTTCACATCAGTGGTGTACGATCTTGGGTGTATTTCTGAGTTATCTCTGGAAAGGGTGCACACACAAAAACATAAACACACACCTGCTGTTATTGACCTAAATTCTCCGTAATTGTCCTGGATAAACGTAAGCTTTGAGTCTGACTTTCAAAGGTAGCTTCTCTTTAAAGATGCATTTGCATTTATAAACAATTAAACACAAAATTCTGATGTCTGTGTTCACAGCCACATCACCAGACTTGCTCCCTAATACTATGACTGGGAACCAGGCTGAGTCGATGTTTCACTGTCTGGAGAATCAAACAAAGCAGTCCACATGAAATCAGCTAAAAGAAAACAAGAGTCTGGACACGCATCACATCCTTGATCTAAATTGCATAGCCAGGACCAAGAAGTTTTAGAAATCTTTAAGAAAAGATTACAACTGAATTATCTTCAGGGAGATTTAGGGCTTAGGGCTCCCTGTTTCTCGAGAGAAAAAAAAAGAAAAGCCATTTATCCTAGCTGGCCAGGACCACATAGGGATGCAGAGATCAAAATGACAGGGAAGTGTGTAAAGGCAGAAAGCCAAGAGACCTCCGAGAGGAAAAAGCAGACCAGGGAGCTCTGTGTGCTGACTCTCACTGCTGTTCCTCTTATCTTCGCAGATATGTTTGTTCAGCAAATAAGCAGCCAACTGAATCTCCATTTAAGAATGAAATCAGCATGTTTTCACATCTGATTACCAGTACCCAAGCAGCCAGACTCTAATTTTGAACTTAAATAAGACTGGCCTGTCTTCAGGATTTCTGAGGTGCTGCACAAGGAAGATAGCTGGGGTGTCAGGAGGCCAAAGCCACAGAGCTCCTGGAGTTACCAGATATGTGACTGAGACAACCTGTGCTGGAGTCCTATCACCAAACCACTTTTGGTAGGGTTATGAGTTATGTATTTTTAGAGGAAGAAGAATGCCTGTTTAAGTAGTGCTTCCTCTGTGAAATCAAAGATGGCTTTTGCAGATGTTGAACTTTGCTCTCCCAGTTCAATTTTGCCATCTGCAAAATGGGAATAACACTTGTTCTGCAGGAAGATGGTGCATCTAATGCACAAAGATCAACACCATGGCTATTTTACACGCCAGGCCACTCCAAGGACAAAATATGCCTGAAAGTAAACACTACTTTCTGAAAACATTCATTAGCAGAGCTTAGTCTTAGGAAATCTCTGTGGCCATATGGGCTCCAACAGCCTTATTAATCTACTTCATTAGTACCAAACAGAAAGTTGCATTTATTAGGCTGGAATTCTTATTTTAAAACAGCAAGAGCTTCCCCTCTCCAGCCTGCATTTCTGCTTGCAGGATTCTCTTTCTCATGACCCGTGTCCTTGCACCTCTTGCCATGTACCTTCCCAGTTTGGCTGATAGTAGGCTGACACCTAATTTCATTCAAATCTCTTTTTCTAATGCACGTTGTCAAACATGTTTTCCCCTGCAGCAAAGCTTAGTCATAAATTCATCTGGAACTTTTTACACTGCTGTTGCATTTGCATGCTAATCAGCAAAGTCTTCGTCTCCCAGCCCAGAAGAGCGATCAAGCCACAGGCTTACAGAAAGCCTTGGCTTGCAGGGCTAGGAAGCCTTTATTGCTCTCTGAGCCCCTCTCTGAGCTTCATTTAATCTATCAGGATTCACATCTGGCCTCTGACCTCATTCACCCCCTCTCCTCCAGTCCTGGCTAGGATCACAGTTCGACCTCCTCAGGTCAATGCTATGGATTTTCTGCTCCCAGATGTTCCTTTCTATTCCCCTGGGCTAAGACTGGTTACTACAAGGATGAGATTGGATTTCTCAACTCGTGGGTGAAGCACTGAAAAGGAATGACCATTTTAATAACTAGTGCTCACTGATGTTAAAGTGATGATATCATTTTACCATCATTTAGGACTCTTGTAGAGCTTGGCACTTATCAAGCTTTACAAAAAACCTTTTAATCAGTTCTAACTAGTTGCTAAATACATATATACACAGGTGGATGCAAAATCCATTTATTTGCATGAGATTAATAAATGCTTTGCTCTATTGTTCTCAAATTTAACCTTTTTGCTGATAGAAATCCTTTAAAATGCTTAAAGAGAAAATTTCCACATCTCTAATACAAGCATTGCATGATTTCAGCTTAGTAGAACACGTTTTTGGTTCTATTTAAATGTTTTTGTCAGTTACATTCAACCATCATTAAACAGCACTTTAAAGTGTATTTGAAGTGGTCACTTTATGTTTCACAGATACTGAGTTCAAATTACAAGATTTGAACACAGATCTGAATTTTTTTCAAAGACCACCACCTTCCAAATTATAGCTCAGCCCATTTCCAGCACAGCCTCGTGTAAAGAAAGCAATTCCCTGCTCCCCACAGGACAGAAAAATGGGCAAGGTGCAGACTTCTGCTGCTCTGGGCTCCTTTCAGGTTGCAGAATATACACAGGGCGCTGAGTGCTGCACTGCTGGATTTCCTGGACATACCAGCTAGATCCAGTGTGGGTTACCTGGTTCACCACGATCTTCATTCTCAGGTCCCCCAGATCACTAATGTACATGAAACTTTTGCACATATTTGTTTCAATAATAGAGTAGGAATTTAAGTAAAAGAAGACTGTCCAGCAATAAAGCTGAGATAGGCTTGGGATTGTTGAGTTCCTGTCTTTCCCTTGCTAAAGATTTCTGTTTGGCCTTGACAAATTTGGGCAGAGAAACATTCCCCTGGCCTACCTTCAGGTACCCAGGAGTTAACTGCCACAGCCTGCGAAAAGAAATTTATTTGCCACTGATTCTCCCTGTGGAGAAGCCAATTCCTTCTCATTAACTACAAAAGGTACCTGCAGGCCTTGGATAGATTTAAACTGGTAGATGCTTAGATCCAGTGGGATGGATCCCACCTTCACACATCAGCCTCCTCTCCTAACAGTAATGTTGG
>JAOWBP010004015.1:17353700-17375326 GCA_028571105.1 Tragopan temminckii
GTTCCTACACAACCCAGGCAAAAAGTGACATTATTTCTACCACCACCATTCGCTCACGGTATCTTTACAAATACTTCAAGTGATTTTAACTTAACCCATTTGATTATTAAAAAAACAAATAAATCACAAACATACGGTTTTCTTTAAAATCTGAGTACCCACACCAGCTGGTAGTTTTCCAATACCTGGAACCTCACTGCCCAGCACCAGTTTGCTCCCTGCAGCTCTCAGCCTTTTGGACACAAGTAAACACAGCCATGAAAACCCAGCACAGCGGCAGCCATTTGGCTCTCTGTGGTTATTCCAGGTTTGCAGCAAGACCACTACGCCAGTCAGCATATCCCAGCACAAACTATTCAGAACTATACATCCCGACCTTCTTTACCACGAGAGTGGTGAGATGCTGGAACAGGCTGCCCAGAGAGCTTGTGGATGCTCCATCCCTGGCGGTGTTCAAGGCCAGGTTGGATGGGGGGCCCTGGGCAGCATGGTCTGGCATTGGATATGGAGGTTGGTGGCCCTGCCTGCAGCAGGGCGTTTGGAGCTTGATGATCCTTGGGTCCCTTCCAACCCAAGCCATTCTATGACTCTATGATTCTATGACCTTACTCTACAGGCTCCTGCACTTATTGGGGGCATTCTGTAGTCAGCAATATTAAACACAAGGGTGCATCATAGAAAAGTCTCCTCGTAAATAAAATACATAAATGATCCTTCTCTTTCAGGAGACATACCACTGCAAAGACCAGGCTGTCAGGACTAATTTCCACAGTCAAAGACACCAGGCCTGGTAGCTTATAACGCACGTGTATGCGTGACACCTGATTAAAGCTGGTGTCATCACAGTTTTATGGACTACTTAAATGTGGCAATTTCCATTAAGTGTTTTTAAAAAAGCAATTAGCAGTTTTAACAAGAGTTCACTAGTTCAAATCATTTCAGCATTGACTGGTAGATTGTCCTCCTGGGTACCATGCTTGACATTTGCAGTCTCTCAGCCTCTCACCAGCAGCACTTTGGCAAAGTAGGAAAGGAATTATGAACACTATGTGGTGCTGCAAATATACCTCTTTTTAGAGGAACCAACAGGCTAACAGCAAGCCCAGGCACCATCAGCTGCCAATTAACAAAACCTGCAGACTGTGCTACAGAGGGCAGTGCTTCTGATAAAGAATCTGATCTCCCATCTAGCACAAAAGCACACTGGTTAGCAGCAACCCAGCAAGAAAGGACTGGGAAGCAGCTATGTGCAAAGGTGAGCCTGAGGAAGACAGACTGCACCTACGTTGTTCACTATGATTGACGGATTTGTGAGAAAAGACAACAAAAATGGTGAAAATTATAGTCTGCAGTGTTGGTGGGAAAGAAAGAAGATCAGCACTGTCCTAAGATGCATGGAGAGCAGGAGGTCTGCAGGACAAGTGGCAGCCTGGTGGCTTGGAAGGCATACCAGAAACCAATATGGAAACAAAGCCTTCCTAGCTGTTAGGTTGGTTTAAATACCTGTTTGCTAATAGTATTTGTTCTGATTTTATCCTGTATAAAACAATTGGAAATTAATGTAGCTGTAAGTCCATCTACTCTTTTTCGTGCATAAAATCTGATTCTAAGTCATTATGAAAGTAAAGCTTCAGAGCAGGAAATCTTTAAAATGCATCAGATTTTGGCTAAAAGTACTGAGACACTGGAAATCTGGCATTTCTTTCTGTAATCTTTCCTCTTTAAGGGATTTCTGCTTGTAGGGAAGTAAGCAGAATGAAGTTTTGATGTGGCAGATGAGAAAGCAGCAGCAGGAGAAGCAGGTGACGTCCCCTGCACATCTTCTATGTGATCCAAGGTACTTGAAAATAAGATCCATTTTTACTATACAATATTAAAGCAGCATATTACCTATTTTGCTCCTTAATTGAGTGTGTTTTATAAAAACTAAAGGAGATGCTTTCCTAAGTCATCATGTATGCTCACAGAAGTACTAGGAGCTCTTTTAATTAAGCCACGAAAAGGAATTTGTTTTCAAGGACGGGGTGGTTTCATCATACTCATTATGGCCCATTCCAACCAGGGGATCTTACCAGCAGCTCTCATTAAGCAGCTGCTTGAAATGAGCATAAGTTGGCACGTGCTCCTTAGTCCCTCTGTTGCAAAGCCGTACTTACAGCTTAAAACACTTAAGGCTCTAAAGTGACCGTGTAATTTCTTCATATTCCTCTTCATGTTAGAATTTACCCACACAACCTGCAGCTGCTGCTGAAAGGAACGCTGCAGTTGCTGAAGGGCAGCAGCCGTTCAGGTTGGTGTGCAACTGCACACCTGCTTTCCTCCCAGAGCAAACAGCAGCTCCTCTGCTGAAACATAGGAAATTCCAGAGACACGCAGGAATTTTAGCATCAGTGCTTTGGTAAAAAGCCCTGCAAATTCTAGGAAAGTCTGAAATTTAGTGATACATATGTTTTTCTCCAACACCATTGGGTCAGATTGGAAACAACTGCAACTAAGGAGCTCTATCGATGGAACAAAGTGCCATATGTCCTAACAATAACGCGAGCATCACATTGTGCTCCTCAGGATGGTCAGGCAGCAACTTTCTTCATTCTTTGCAAAGCCCAAATCTGCAAAGGGACAATGGTCTGTCACCCTACTTGCACCTTAACCACATCAAGGTTTACCCTATCACCTCCTGTTTCAGGCAACTCTTACTTCATCCACCAACGTCACAAAAGTAGAGTAACTTGGATAAATCAGTAGTATTAACATACTAACAGAAAGTACCTCCATTAAAAAGCTGCTATCCAGGATTGTAGCACTTCCTAGCAAAAAAAAAAAAAAAAAGAACATTCTGCTTTAAGTTCTTTAGATTTAGAATCTCAAGGTTACAAGAAGTCGCCAAAAGGGAAGTTCACTTCAAAAAGAAAAAAGGTTTTCTGCTAACTGGAATGAAAAAAAAAGATGAAAAACAAAAAGAAAAAAAAACAAAAAGAAAAAAAAAGAAAGAAATAGTATTTCATTTTTTGACCAAAAAAAAAAAAAAGTCAATGAAAACTATTACAATTCTGGATTCCATCCCAAAAGGCAGTTAAAAGGAAAAGCCACTGTGGGCACAAGAACGTGAATCACAGAGATGAATGAGGGAAGTTCCCATCTCACAGCAGCAAACCTTTCAGTATTAATGACATTGAAACTATGCTGCCTAAACAAAGGGAATGATAGAAAAGGGCTGGCTTTGTAGATAATGGCACGTTGTTATGCCCAATGACCTCACTCCTGTTTTCCCACCAGCACTGAGCCTTTGCATAAGAGCCTATGCTTCTCTCCAGCCCACCAGCCAAGGAAGGAGGCATAGGCTTCCTTCACTGCAACTAAACTGCCACCAGCACTGGAAACAGTTTTAAAATAAAGCTTAATATCAGGATATGAAATATCAGGAAGTTGTGACAGACTGAATAGCACACATCTGGTTGTCTGAGCCAAACCTGCCTGCAGTGGCAAAATACAGGTGGTCGCTGGTGTCACGTGCAGAGGTTTAGTTACGAGCATGAATACACTTGAGAGAAAGTTACATCATTTTTTAAGGTAATAAATAAGCAGGCAGTGAGGAGTGTTGGAAAGAGGGAGGGAGGAGAGAACAAGTCAGCAGGCAGCGGGATATAAAGCGGAAGAAAGTTAAAGGATACAAGAGTCCTCTGATTTATCTTCCTCTATAGTCTTATTGAATTAAGGCCAATAAATAAATTAAATTATATTAGGCGCAAGTTAATTAGCAAAGTAGGAGGATAAAGGGAATGAAATAAAGGAAATGAAATAAAGCTAGGCTGGAAGTAGCTATAGGCATCTCTACTGAGTGAAACTCAGCGCAGCTGAAGCTCTGATGCTGGCCGAGGGCACAGGCATGGGGTGGGCATTGCTCCCAGCAGGAGCACGGAGCCAGCTGGGGAGTGCAGACGCAGCGAGGCACAGATGTGTGTTGGTCGGGCACAGCCCATCGTCATGCTGCCAGAAGAAAAGCAGAACGGCTAAAAACTGGCTGTTCTCTGCAGTTGGGGCAGCTGCTAAAAATGCACGAGGGAATAATGTCACGTTCAAGTCATCATCTCGTCGCAGGGCTGGGCAGTGCAGAGTGTGTCTGAGTACTTGTTGAAAGCAGAGCAGCAGCTCCACTGCTCTGCCACAAGCAGCCAAGGGTCAGGATGGTCATTTGGTTCCTTTCTTCACTCTCCCAGCACCCTGTGCTTTCTCCAGGGACAGGTCACAGCAACACAGTTCTGTGCATGCACGGCTTCTGAAAGTAGCGAGGCAACATCTCCTGCCTACACAAACCCCAGCCCAATTGCTGCAGAGGGCCTTTGGGCATCACTGAGGTGCAGTGATTATAAAGCTAACAGTTATCCAAAACAGCAACCTGAGACAGAGCACGCATGGCACACAGCAAGCCAGGGAGTGTAAATGAGGGATTGGAGGTGCTCATGGAAACAACATTCCATAGACTGAGTAGAAAAGGATGAAGTTTTGTTCCAAATAAATCAGTGGAACTAATTAGGCACCAAGCAGGAATCCCACTAAACTGCCATGTTGCACAGTAAATAAACTCAGTCTTAAGTGCCCCCAGAGAAGCTCCATGGAGGTGTCACACCTCTCTCCTCTTTAATACAGCAGTATTGACAGTCTCTTGTTTCCAGGCTGGTTTTTAAGCCTCTTTCTCTGGTCTTAAAATGTAGGCTGGGCAGTTGGAAGTGACTGACAGAGCGACCCATGGCTGAATTCATCCAGAGGCAAGAGGGAAGCTGGATGCCCATTTTGCAGCTTTGTTGCCATAAGTTGACCTGCCCACGCCTTTTGCAGCCTATAAAATAGATGCAGCCCTGACACATCAGACACTCAAACTGACCTAGTTTATGGGGCTTTGAGGCCTTTAGCTGATCTGTCATTATTAAATTTTTGCATGAGAAGGACTTGCAAGATCTTTCACCTTGCACTCAGCCCTCAAATACACATCAGATAGCACAATACCATACATTATCTTCACCTCATTAATTTGAGCTTTAAAGCTACCCAATTTGTAGTTCTGCGTGACTTCTGAATCTTCTGCATATGTTGGGTTAAACTGCTCAGCTACCTCTGCTCAGCCAAGTCAGACCCTATTATCATGCCCTTATTGTAAAGCAAGGACATTGAGAACTACATTTAATTGCACATCCCTTTATGTTTTGACTTGCAATAGCCAAGCCAAGTGTCATATAATGAGCAGCATGAACTGGCAAGATAGGAGGACTTCTGTTCCTGGTTGTTTGATGACCATAATGTTGCCCATGGAGAGGAAATAGGGGGAAAAAAAATACAAAAAGCCACCTTGACTTAACTAAATTCTAACATCTAACTTGCACCATTCATCTGCACATTATAATGTTTTCTGGCTCATCATGGTGATACACAAATGGAAAAGATTCTGTCTAATGAGTGTGTGTGTATTCACTGAGGCCCCTGGAGGTTTCTCCAAACAGGGTGCTCACTTCAATGAACCTCTGATGGTAATTAATAAACTTACTAAATAGACTTGGCTGTTGCAGAAATGATGAACAGAACTCATAGAAATGAAGCCACGATGTGAGTAGTCAACAGAACGGGACTTTTCTCTGTTGAGTACAGGCAGCAAAACATGGCTCCCAGGGTTCCACAATTTCATGTTGCACAGCTGAGATGCTCTGCACTTAAATTCTTATTTTGGAAGGTAACCCTAGTGCTTATTGTATTTGGCCTGCTGTGAAGTAAGGGATCCTCCCCATGAAGTGCATTAAGCTGATTCTTGTTGTCTACTAAATAGGGTGGTTTCTTTCTGGTTTTGTCAATGAATTGGCTTCTCAAATAATAAGCAGCAGTATTATTCCAGTCAATTATTAAAAAAATGCATCAGTGATAGCTATCAAAAACTTACTGGCTGCCAAGAGACATTAACACATTATTGCTGGAGGAGTAATTTTTATTTGCTGTTTTTCCATTACGATGCACTGACCAAAATACTCCTCACAGTATGACTTAATTTATTTCTACTTAGGAAAAGGAAATAATCTTGCAAAATTACTGCAGATCTTAATACCACAAATTCTGCTTTTTCTTTTTACACAGGCCTGCAAAAATGGCAGTAACTGGTCGATTTGATAGCTTTTCCCAGCAATAATTTTTGCATTTTGCTTCAGAGTTTTGGTATATCTCAAACTGCTGCAAGCCTTCATTCTATACTTCTTCCTTTGTAGGAAGCATGTGTAGCGCTTGTACACTGATGAGCACAGAAAAAGCTTTAATCCACCAACCTCCTAGCCCTATAGGATGGCTCCAAATCACTGATAACCTCGTAATGGCTGTGTAATATTGCAGCATACACCAGGAGTTCACAAGGCAATTAGAGACCATCTACAATTTACGACTGCACGCAGGGGAATGCAGACATATGTTGGAGCATTCCAGGTGTTCACAAGGCTGTTGGTGACACAACAACACAACACTGCTCTACAGAAGGGCTACACAGGAAGGCAAAGCCATCAGTACCAGAATGCTGCCAGCCACGCTTCCATCCCAAACCTTGCCATCAGTGCTGGCTGCAGTGACTGGCGAAGCAGACAGCACACAGCTTGATTTCCCGGGTAGCTGGTTGCTGTTGCATAGCTGGCAGTTAAGAAAAATCTCATTCTGAATTTTCAAATAGGCCGTATTTGATGAGGAACTCACTGAGAAAACAAGAATAAATACGGGGCACTGAGATGTAATATTGAAGAGTCAAATTTCATAGCGTAACCACTCTTTAAAGAACCTTGTTGCAGATGTGCTGGGAATGCTCTCAAAGCAAACCTGCACTTATACAGGGATAGCAATGTGAGGCAGCCACCTCCCTCCATGTCAGCGAGCCCACAAGGCTCCATCATCCCTGTCCCAAGCCCAAGCAATGGCTTCTCCTCCTCTGTCTCTGGGTATCAACTCCACACTAAATACTCCACGTATTTCATACATGTCCAGAATATCCCTAAATCCTCCTTCCTAAAGACTGCTTTCAAAGAACAAGCAGGTTATTTCCTTGCTGTGTAAGTGAGGAGAGAGGGTAAGGAAGGGCCAGAAATGCCAATTTTCACTTCTCAGGGCAGGAGGTTAAGGGGAAATCAGGAGGAACAGCAGCAGTATGGGCACGGCAGGGGCAGCTCTGACTTCTCAGCCTGGGCTTCCTGCCCCCTCCTGCATTGGGTTGGCCTCTATGGCAGGAGCTCAGCATTCCATGACTGTACCTCTTCATCCTCATAGGCAAAGGTAGACTTTACAACACCTTATGGGCACGCTGGCAGTTATTAATGGAAAAGCGAGTGAAATTAAAGAAAAAAGGCAGAAGAGACTATAACAACATAGAAATGGCAACACTGAATCATAATGCAGAGAAACAGAGTACCTGAACCTGGTTACCCACAGTAACGATGGAAACATTTGACAGCTTCCATACCCAGTTTGGAAACAGTTCCTACACTCTGGAAGCATGCAATCTGCAGAGGCAGATGCTGAACCCAACGTTAGAAAACGGCCCGCTTGGAATCCTGGAATAAACAGTCTTCTCACTGGTGGAGCCTGCGGCTCAGAGGGATGCTAGGGAACATCTTTGCTTTTCTGACGCTCCTCTCAGTTGGAAAAACATTTATCTTTGCTGCAGTATGGTGAAACTCCTTACTGTGCTTGAGCCCCTACCTTCAAAATGAGACCTCATTTGGAGGGCTGCATGCACACAGCAGCGTTGTGCTCCAAGGGCTGATGGAACATGCTGAGAAACTGCCTCCACGTGAGGAAAATCAGTTTGTATCCAGCTCTGTTCCATCCACAAGCAACACTCCTGCTGCTGAAGCAAGTCTCCTAAATTCCTGCAAACTTTGGGCTAGATGACAAACATATATTTGGGGACATGGAGTGGCATCCCAAAGTGGCCAGCCCATTCCCTTGTGTTAACTTTCTCCTCCTCTGCCTTCATCCCAGTTCTCTTCACCCCACATTTGTATCCTGATCCTTCACCTCTCTGTCCCACGTACTCCTTTGCAGCTATTTCCTTACTGCACACACACCATCACATATATAATACAAATCCAGGTCATAAAAAAAACAGAGAAATAAAATTGAATGTTGAACTCTTGACATCTGCTATCCATTACTGCATTTGCACACCCTGTCTTTTCCCACTGCTCATTATCATCTGTCTCCATGTTGGTCCTCGTGGTATTTTAATCCAATTCTCACAGTATTTGATACTTCACATAATCACATACTTAGAAAAGCCGGATGGAGAATCTCAGCTTTTAATGTGAGAATCTCAGCTTTGTGCAAAGTGATTTTCTACTCGCTGTGCTTTGAAAGCGGGGTGCAGAGAGGGAAGGGAGAGAAAATCCTGAATGTTTAAATCCTCAGGGGCTTAAATGACACGACGAGAAAATGAGACAAAAGAGAAGAAAAATCAAAAATATATATTAAAGAAAAGGGGGAGTGAGGTGGGGGGAGCATTTCTTTTTAATGAAGTCAACTTTCTAAGCCAATCCCATGAGTGAAGAGGCAGAAGTGTGACCTGCACTGCCTCTACAGCTATATAGGGAACCGGCCGAGGCTGCACTAATTCAGCATTAGTTAATATCCTGGTTCACAGGACAGTGCTACACAGCATTAAAACACCCAGAAAACCTTGCCTCTGAATCTAGACAGATGTGGGCAGATCTGTCTTTAGGCAAAACATTTTTCAAAGCTCTCCACGAGGCACTGAGGTGAATCTTCATTTAACTGTAATTGGATTTCCAATGGCAAGGGGTTCTGCCATTCAGAAACCAGATGAAGGATGAGCCGGGGATGCAGGGGGAGGAAGTCCCCAGTCAATTGCTGTGCACTGGGAAGTCGATTGCCAGTGAACGGGTCAGAGGAGCGGTATCTGTTGAGACCTTTTCTGAGTTTAAGAAGCTGAATTATTCCAGAGCTCACATTTTTTGGAAAGTTTTAAAGTTCTCCACCGAAACTACTTCAGCATGGCACGAAGCGTGGTTTTGCTATGGAGTAATGCTGTCATGAGGTTTCCAAAGGTTTGCAGTGTGCCCTAGAGTTTACAGATGTCCTCCGTTAACCTCAAACACTGCTTTTAATATCTGCACATTAAAAAGGTGAGATGTTAAAGAGAGAATTTCTGACTTCTGCTTTGCAATCATTTCTTATCTCCTTTCTGCTCAGGAAACCACTGAGGGATTCATTTTGGCTACAAATCTCTCTTCTGATTCTGGCGTGCTCAGGGAAATGTTGGAGGTGTTCAACGCCAGGTGGGATGGGGACCTGGGCAGCCTGGTCTGGTATTAAATGTGGAGGTTGGTGGCCCTGCTTGTGGCAGGGGGGTTGGAGACTCATGATCTTTGAGCTCCCTTCCAACCAAGCCATTCTATGATTCTATGAAATGGGTTTAAGATTATCAATATATTTATTTTATTTTTGCACAGCAATAGCTTTGCCATTCATTTGAAACCAGAGATACGAATCTGATTACAAATTTGGAAGTGGACATGCAGCTTCTGCTTACACTTTGGGTCTAAATATCAACCTATGAGGGTACAGAGACACAACCTGGATATAGTTAATTTTCAAAGTAAAATTATTTTTTAATTCTTAAACATATCTGACAAACTACTGCAATTACAGGAAGACATTTGTGAAAGATTTCCTTGGTCACTGATAAACACAACCTGAGAACCTGCCACATCTGCTGGGCCCATCAGCAAAATGCCTTGAAACCTATTATGGCAGGCCTGTTCCACAATAACGTATCTTCCTCTATTAATTTAATTAAGTAATGAGTGGTAGAAGCCCTAAACTTCACAGCTGTGTTTTCCTAATCACATTTTTATTTTAAATAAAATTTTAAAAATCACCATGATATTTTGTAGCCAAAATTAAAGCAATGCAAACACTGACCTTGCCTAATTACATGCATAGAGAAGTATACATACATCTACAGGGCCTACAACAAATATTTTATGTATGTATTACACAAAATCAACTTGAGGCTGCTGCTATCCTAGTACTGTAAGTAGGGTGCAGTCCTCACGTTTTGATGCTTTCCTTCCCAATGCCTGCATCACAGCTGGCACAGGTCAGCTCAGGTTGGGCTTGAGTTTTGAATATATGCATTAGAAGGTAACCACCCCAGGGTAAAAAATATACCTGTGCTTCAAACCTGACAGCAAATGAAACAAATTCAATTTTTCATTAATAGAGAATCATTACTCAGAGCAATGCAAAAAGTCTGTGGGAAACTTGGGGCATACCTTTGGAAGGGCTCATCTGTTACAAGGGCTTACGCTTTGACAAGCGGTGTATAAAAACCACCCTTAAAGAATATACTAGAGCAATAAATCTACCAACTCAGCAAAGCAGAAAAAGGTCACAAGCATTTAGCTACCAGTGATGGCAGCTACTCCGCCGATATGATTCTAGATTTCAGATTAAATTTAACATGGATCTCCAGTCAAGCAGCGTATCTGTTCACGCAAGACACTGCATTTAGCCCACAAATTATCGTGTTTAGCCTCTTTCTTGCCTCATTTCAGTTATTATACAGTAAACAGAAGGCAGCAGACTTCCTACAGAAGAACAACAATTACTGAGGCTTTGCTCGTTAGCCTCCTTCCCTCCCACGAAGTCGCTGAGCACAGAGCTCAGTCTGCAGAGCACTCAGGGCATAGCACAGCACGGTGGCACGCAGAGCTCCTGGCTGTCCCCAGGCCTGGGAGCAGCCTATAGGTAGCAACAGGTTGGGGAGCAGCAGCAGCCATTAAGTCTGGGATCGTGTGCATTTGATGAGTAAATGTTTTGTCATAGCCTCATAGAAGGAGACTTCTCTTTGTCCCCCCGAACCAGACAGCAAAGCAGACACAAGGTAAGGTCTGCCAGCACAATGTGTACAATTTGTGTGAGCATTAAGCAGACAAAGGGAAATCAAATAACACGAGAAAGAGCAGAGATCCTGATTTTTCTTTAGGCACTCACTAATGTCTTTTCAAATAGAAAGGCCGAACAAAAATCCACATTTCAGATTGCAGGAACGCACGCTTGTGCCAAATCCTTTGGAGATTCAGTTCAAGAACAGTTCATCCCATCAGGAGATGTGCCTGAAACGCTGCCAAAACCCGCTGACACTTCATGTCAGACAGCACACAAGCCACTGGTGCAGAAGAGCAATGCTCACGGGAGCCGCACTGTGCCATATTCCCACTGCTGTGATGCATTCATATACCTGACCAAATAATCTTCCGCCTTCACCTTTCTCCCACAACTTCAACCTTCCCCATTCTGCCAAGCACCCTAATACAACACCAGCAGATTTTTTTCCCCAGTTATCTCGATGGTAATCATCTAAGGAGATGCCACTTTTAAGCATTATTTCGGTGTCTTCCAGGCTAAATGCAGAAATTGCATTGTGAATCATTCCACAAAATCCTTATATGCTCCCCTTCCTAGATCTCTTTTCTCCCTGTTGTCTCCTCATCAGCTCAGGGACTGGAGTGCGGTGCCTCCAGATAGGTTGCTCAATTGCAAGACCAACACCAACATTTTCAGGTTTAGACGCCAGAATATGCCACTGTCACTTTTCTATCCCTCTTATAACACATGCCAAGCAGTGACAGGGCAGAGGTTTCTAAACTAGAAAAACCCCACGTACCACAGATCTCCAAAATGAGACACCTCTCTTTGCCGCAGTGTGCAGAGCAGCTCATACCACCACTCAGCTGGCTGCACCCATACTGCAGAGCTGCTGCTGATCAGCCCAGGGACTCGAAGGTCACATTTGCCACAGTATGATGCTGCTTGCAGAAAAGGTGACAGCCATAGGATGCAGCAGGGGCTGTCCTCTGGCACCAAGGCATGCCCAAGAACTGTGGCCACTTGACACAAGTGGCACCGTGCATTTTTAAGCTCTGAGACTCCAGGTGGGCTTTTCGAGGGGGTTCCTCCAGCTCAGCCCAGCCACTTTTCTCCCTCTCCCCAAGTGCCTACGACCCATTTGTTCTGTTTGCATGTGTGCCGCTCTCAGAGACATTCAAGCTCATTAAAGTAGGCTGTCAAAAGCACTTGGAAGAAGAGATGATGTACTTCAGAGGATTCTTATCAACCACTAGGTTGCTCTTTCAGAGAAAGAGAAGTAATACAACAGCCTCGATTAGCCTGCATTTCTGTAGCATCAAACACTCGCTAACAGAATACTCACAAATACTCTGCAAGCCAAAAATGGTTAGCACTTATTTTCCCATAACTTGTTCTTGCTCCTGATAAACAAGAAAGGCAGAGCAAACAGCATCCATATTCAATTCACAGCACGCTGAATTTATCATCAAGGTAACGCTGCGTACCAATTAACCCAGGGAGATGCAGAGAGCTGCAGGACTGAAAACCTGTCACCTGAGCTGGTCAAATTAGGGAACCACGCACTTCAACGTACTCATGGCAAGCACAGGAAGCTACGAGATCAGAAAGTTTGTTGCATTCAATTTATTTGGGATAATGAGGATGAAGGCTGACTGAGGAACTGCAGAAGGACCTTATGAAGTGGTATGACAGATGAGATGGCAGATAAAATTCAATAGAGATAAGTGTCAAATATGCATGTGGGATAAACCATCCTAACTTTACACAGAAAGTGATGGATTGTGAGCCAACCATGGCAATGCAGGGGAAAAATCCTGGATTTACAATGAACAACCCCGTGGAAATGTCAGCCCAACGCTTAACTATCAGAAAAGAGAAAATAAAGAAACAGACTGTATGGTCAAAACCATTGAGACATAAGAAAAAAAATCATCGAGATGAAAGAAAATTTGGGGATGTTACACCACGCTTCTCCAGGGTCTTGCATGGCAGGCATACATGGATACAGACAGCTTGCTCATGGATCCACATTTTGTTTCCAACACAGACACAAGGAGCCCTTAAACCAAACTGGAACCACGGCCAAGACAAATGAAAGTAAGTGATTTTGTACCCAATAAGAGAAACTGTGGATGCCATAAATGTTAGCTTAAGGGGAGAGTAGATTAAGTTCAAAAAAGGAAACAAAATCTATTCATGATCACTGTCTAACAGAGATCACTGTCTGCACAAAGTTCCTAAGCTGAAAACAGCTGGAGCCAGAGAAGCATCAGAGGGAGGATGGCACATGCTTGTCCCATTCACATCCTTCTCCTGTTTATGGCCGTTGCTGGAGACAGGATGGCGAGCTGAACTCTGCAAATGGCAGCTAATGGGATTATCTGAAGTTCAGCTTCAGGTCCCTTAACAGGAATTTGATTGTGTTGTTTCATTTTTAATCCAATGGATGTTGAATTGGTGCTTTTACATTTCTGGTTCTGTTGCTGTAAAATTTTGCAAAATGGATTCAAGTGGGAGAAAGGGGCAGAGAGAAGATGTGGTTCATTTCAGGAATGATGCTGACCTGAGCTCCACCACACAAGAGGCAAAGCTTGCCAAGGCTCCAGCCACTCAGTTTTGAGGACAAGATCAGCTGTTCTCAGAAACAAAGCACAGGCTTTTACACATCAGCTCTCCCAGCCATAATAACCCATGATTTTTAAGTCATCCCCACAGTTGGAAGAAAAGCACCCTGACATACAGGTATCCCTGTGATGTCCCAAGTGCCTGCCTCAAGGGCATCTTTTAGAAGTAGCCAAAGAGCTGTGTTAGCAGGAGGAGCCTTTGAAATAGCAGTAATCCCAAGCAATGGGTCAGGGAGCTCACAGCAGCCAGCGGTAGCTTGACACCTGGATCTTATTGTTATTTCGTGCTACTGGGATCAGTGCTTTCCCAAGAAATTCTGTTCCAAGACACACTTCCCCCTGATATTAATTCTGAATGCAAAGCAGGTTTGTAGCATCTAATCCTATTAGCACACTCCTGAAATCTGTAAGAGCAGAAGCATAGGACTGGCCCAGAGACGCAGCTCTCAGCTCTGCTCTGGCACAAAGCAAATTCAGGTTCAATTCAGCATTCCTTAGTCCCTGCATAGGTAATATTCACCCATGGCAAGCAATAGTTATGCACAACAGCAAAGCAAATACAAATATTTAAATGAAAATACTCAGAACAAAACATTTTCTTAATCTGGAAAACATTGTGGGTTTTTCCTTCAGTATTTTGCATTTCCAAACAAATTGGGAAGAATGTTATCAGCGACCAGACCTAGGTGTATTTTCTCAGACCAGGAGGGCTACAATCAGTGATCCCACTGACTCTGGCAACAGAGAAAGTTACACACTGCCTACAGCAGCTGATGAGAACACATTTGACGGAATGGATTTCTGCCCAACATCGTGTTGCAAATTATTATTATTATTTTTTTTAACATACATTTGTGTTTTGTTCAGGCAGCACTGCTGTGCTGTACAGTCCTACCAATGCTTTCAGTCCATACCCAGTTTTCAGAGCACCTTCATAAAAGCTTAGTAGTGCCATGTTACTCAATGCATAAACAACAGAGGATGAGTGAACTTGGGCTCTGCACGTACCTGGCCCATTTATACCAGGGTTCTAGCTTCAGGTCAGCAGCCTTCTGCACCATTAACAACCACCAATTATCCTTGCAGGTAGGCTATATTCAGTGAGGACTGAGGTACTGCCAGAACGACACAGAAGGATGCATATCATGCAGGGCAGGATGCTGGCATCAACAATTTGTGAAATCTCTGCCAAGGAATTTGAGATTTCTATAATGCTGCTCCAAAGTGACAGGCGGTAGGAACCTCTGCAGCTTCATGCTGTCTACACAGGGACTACAGACACACACGCCTTCAAAATACTCAGATACAACAGGAAACTTGTGCTCCTGGTGACTGGGTCAAGGCTGGAATGGCTTCTGCACAAACAGCAGATCATGTGCTATGAAGAGAGCTGAGCTAACACCACCCTTTTGGTGACCCACCTGCCATCGGCTTGCAGTTGTTCCACACCTGCACAACCTTCAGCCATCCTTGAACTTAAGTATTGTGTATCTCTAAGCCACATTTGTTTCTGACACAAAGGAAAAAAGCAAGATAATGACAAACAAAACAGGAGAAACATTTTTTTTTTTTCACCCAACAAAAGCTGCAATCCAAGAGGACACGAATATTTTATTTTACATTTCCTATTTTCTTAAACGCTGGAATTAGAAGAACCTATTGGGATTTCAGTTCAACTTAGCCTCTCTTTCCTGTTCTCTTCACTCAAAATACAGCTCATTTTCAAATGTTTTAATCCAAGATGAGAAGCGTCTGCATCACCGGCTCCTCACCTCCTGATGGCCTCTGGTGAAACTGTGGGCTGCCATCTTCCATATAGTCCTTATCTCAAGGCAAAACCACTGCAACCAATAACATCAGCAGTATTTGATTCCACAGCTTCCCTGACACTTGTACTTCAGGAGAGACACAGAATTCAGAAGTGATTTACTGCAGCTTTGAAAAGCTAAAAGAGGTTAAAACTGGCTATTCCCACCACGAGATCTCACGCTGACATCAAGTGTTTTGCAGGGATGATTCAGATGAGAAGCGAGGATCCCTTGTAAATCAGTCAATAATTGCTTCGTATTGAGGTTTAATGCTATCTTTATCTCCACAAAGTTGGCTTTGAGGTCAGAACTCCGCCTTGTTCAGGTTTCAAAAACCACAGAGCACGCTCAGAAGAGCAGAACAGGACACCAGGGAAGCCGGGCTTTTAAAGCATCTGCTTTCCTAAGGCAACACGAACAGCTTGGCAAGCGCAGCCATCGCTCATCAGGAAAATACCTGCTCTGATGGCATTCCCCTCCCTTTACTTTCTTCTGACACACGTTCCTATGGCACTCAATTACAGAACATTTCGAGAACATATCGTAAAACTCATTACTGTGTTTGCCTGCCTTTGTTTGCATTTGTCTGATGAACAACGGGCATTCAACCAGCCTCAGAAACGTACTCGAAATGAAGATAATTCCCAGCACAGGGAGACATGGGGACATAGCTACACCCCACCCCAAAGCACCTGTTTAAGAGCAGCAGTGCACTGTGAGCTACCCCGAACCGGAGGATAACGCACAGATGCTGCCTGTCCCCCCACACCGACACAGAGCCACTCTGACCCGACACAGAGATCAGCAGGATGAGCAGCGAGCATCAATCCAGAGCAAATCAATCCCTGAGCAAAGGCATCAATCCAGATACTCGGACAGAAACGTTTCAAACCAAAACAGAAGGAAGGAAAAGACGACAAGACAGACATCCTGAGTTACAATTCAATTATGGGACGTGACATTTTCCAAGTCAGTCAGACTAAGCAATTACCTAAAAATAGTTTGAGTAGATTCAGGCAGTTCAGCTGCTCCTCGGGCTTTAGGTTTCTCAGTTGTATGTGGTTTTATAATCATATTTGCTTAATTTTTAAACTTGTTTTTCCAGTCGACTACCTAAGAAACAGCAAAACAGATTGTACCAAAACAGCTGTGAAATGAACACAATAAATCAAAGACCAAAGGTTTATTTACTTTCCCTTCCTCTCCCATTTCTTTAAACTGAAACAGCCCAAGGCTTCGCCTGCAAAAAAGTAGATAAAACAATACAGAAAACAAACAAACAGCAAACCCCAAACAGCCATAAAACTTGTTCTGCAGTTTTCCATGGATGAGATTTCTCAAAGCACAAATCCTGCTTTTTGTGACGGGGGTTCAAGAACAACAAATCTCCAGAAGACATGAATGGTCTCTAATAGAAACATAAAAATATTGGACTCGTAGCAAAGCGTGTTTGTGACTTGTTTTCTGGATGTAGGCCATTCCCTTGTGGCACTGCAATAATTAGAATGCTTTAAGAACACATTGAGTGAATGAAGCTATATACAGATCTGTGTAACGAAAGCAATGCATCACTCACCTAGCGGTTCTTTACCATTTTGTGGTATAATTCACTATAGCTAGTTAGCTCCTTCTTGAAGCTAGAAAGGAAGAAAAACCTGAAGACAAAATTAAATGAAAACAAAAGGGAAAATCACTAATAGGAAAATATAAAGGCAGCATGTTTAAAGAAAGGCATAACATGACAAGGAGTGGAAGAAACTGCTCTTTCAGAGATAAACAGTTCGACAGACACTGTTGTCACATAAACCAGTATTCAAAGATACACAGCTAGGTACCTCCTGGTAGCAAGATTTACACCTTTTTGGTTTCCCCATAATTACAAACAGAAGTTGCTGCCCCCACCTCAGCCTACTGGCTCCAGTGAAGTTGCTGGTCTTACTGACCATCTGCACTCATGTGAGCCCAATGGGAATGGCTCTGTCCTGGCATCCTGACCATCATCAGCACACCAAGTCGCTGCACAGGGAATTTCAACTTCATAGAACAATCACATTTTTCTCACAGTAAAAGCTTGTGTCATCTCTGTTCCCAAAATGGATTTTGTTCCCATCAGAAATTGAATTTATGGTTGGTGGCATTTGTTTGATTGTAAATTTCAGAGGCTATTTTCTTTTATGCTCTCAGTCTACGCCTGTTGAACCCATTACATTTCCATGGCACAGAGCTGAGTGAAGCACTCTGGTTCGGTGAGTTTACAAAGATGGGAAGAAGCAAGAAATTCTGGAAAGCTAGACTTGTGACGGAGGAGCACGCAGAGTTGGTCTAAATCACCATTTACCACCAATCTGCTCTTTTTTTAGCTGGCTTTTGCAGATAACTATCAGCTTAATCCTAAAACCAGAAGCTTCAATTATGGGATTAATGTCAACCAACACGCAGAATAACAGAAAGCATAACTACTTTCCTCATAGGAGTACTAACTCAGCATCTCCTCGCAGGCATGCTGCCCTGTAGGAAGATGCTAGAAGGTTTCCCATGCTGGAATTATAGATATATTATTTTTTTTTAACAATAAAAACATATTACTCCTTGCAAGGTCTTAATATGACCTTGGTGGTTTGGAAGTGAAATGCAAGGGAAAAATATTCACCTGTATCCACTGCTCATTCAAAGAGACTGACACAGAAAGAGACAGAAGAGATTAATCAAATGAGGGATTGCTGGCACTGGAAATCTGGTCCTGCTGGAGCTGGGTTTTCTTTATACCCACTCTGTTTGTTCGTAAAATAAGAATCCTTCTCATAGCTGAGCATTCCATAGACATAACTTAAGGAAATGCTAAATCAATCAAGAGATCCAGAGAAATTACAGTGAGATCCCTGCGAAACTCCTTCAGAAATGATTCCTTCCTAACCAGGGCCGTGGAGTCACTTGCTGGAAGAAAACTGAGAAATGAATCTGAAACATTAAGAAGAATTTGATTATCTTGTAGAAATGGGAACTTTAATTTAGTGAGTGAACAGTGCTCCCACAATCAGCCATTTTTCTCCTTTTCATTATTATTTTGAAGTCACCTATTGGAAATGGAAGCAATTTCCAACCAATGCATAGGTCATACTCACTGGGTGGATCCTGTGTTACTCAAAGCAGTATAAAAAACATAGCACAATACCCTAATGTTTTGTTTAGGAGTATAGCATGCACTATTATTGCCATAACCTAGAGCACGTAGAATATAATTTAGTTTCTATCCTGGGGAAATTTAATAACCCAGATTTGGAAAAATATAACCACAAGTGTGGTAAGTGCCAGGCAGGGGCTTCAGGCTGACTCTAAGCTCAACCCAACCCTGCAAGAAGCAGCCAGAGGCACCTTTCAGAAAAAAAAAAACAGGAAACTAAACAAGCACTTCAAGCCTTACTACTCTGCTTGCAGGATGCTACCATTACGAAGATGCCTGCTGCTTTGTGGAGTGCCAAACCACAACGGGGAGGGTCAGCCTGGCTGCAGAGCCCTGGTGGACTCCTGACTCTGAGGTAGGAGTGGGCACACATCTTCACAGAGCTGGGTGTGCAGACGATGGCAGCAATGAGCTCACACAACCTACAGTAAACTAATTGAAAAGCTTAATAATTTGACTATCCTACAGAGATACTGGAGTGGTTAAAACGGATAAGAAGTGTTGCTTCTGCTATATTTACATACAATTCCCTCCCCCAAAAAAGGGGGAAAGAAACACATTGGAGAAGACAGACTTTCACAAATATTTGTATTTGAATTGCTGATGAACCCTTCCTGCTGTTATTTTTATTAATGTTTTAATTATATATGCAATACGCTTCATAAATAACTGCAAACGTATAGGGACTGCATTATTTTACAATGTGGAGAGAGAAAGTTATATAGCCTTCAAGCAGAGCTCTGTTAAGGAAACAAAATGCACTGGGACCATGACCTTTAATGTAATGTATTTAGAGCTCAGTACATGATGCAACAGTCCTCCTGAGCACAAGCTAAGCTGGTGTTGTGTTTGCAGAACAGCACTTTGTTCCATGTCTCCAGGTGCTTGAAGATATACCGGTCAATTGTAAACACAATGGATATGGAATGGAGCAACAAATCTTTATGAGGGCATTATAAGGTTTGGAGTACGCTGAAAGATCTCAGTTCTTCAGAGAATGGTTCATTGTCCCAAAGAGACCTCTAAAATGAGCGGAGCCTCACCTGTGCACAGTGCTGGGACCTGATAAGGCAAGTAAGCAAAAACAGGAGCCCTAGTCATAATTCTACAGGCGCATACTAAAGCAGCCTTTTGGGAACCAGACCAATACATAGGTGAGTTAAAGACATACCCCATTATTTAATAAAGCAGTTGAGTACGTTCCTCCCCATTCTTTAACCAGTCCAAATCAGTCTAGTCAGTTTGGAAATAAGCAGAGAGTGATTCCATCCATCAATAGGATGGTGCAATACCCCCAACGCACCTAAGAATTACGCCCACTGAGTTCCTATCCTGCCCCCTCCACGTCCTCCTGAACTCACAACACATCACTGAGGTCAAGACACAGACCTCACTGGAGCTGCAGACATGGAAGTCTGATGGAAACTCAATGCGTTGGCCCTTCTGAGTACTATGTGATGAAATCTCTTATAGTTTCCTTCCCACTCACACTGTTAAAAAAAAAAAAAAAATTGCCAGCTGCTTTAAAACGGTCTCTGTTTTGCTGCCCTGCTTCTGGCAATCTAAGTAGCTGTCATCACTGTAGGAGCAAGCCTGCTTGATAAGATTATAATTTTGTTTACATTGTGCTATAGGATGCCACGCTGAGTACAGCGCAAGGGAAATGACAACTGACAGCATGCGATGTACATTTCCAGGGAGATGCAGGATACCTTCCTTCATCCCTTCCTTAGAACAGCACGATTTTGGTTGAGGCTCTTAAACGCAAGGAAATACACGGGTTAATGTATTTCTTCACTTGGATGTACAGCAGTAAAACCTGTAATGGTCTTTTTTGGCACCCAACCTAAAATATACAGCATTCAGAAAACAGCTATTTGTTGAAGCAGGAAATGCAATACCAAGGCTACAAATCACCTTCCGCATATAGAATACTGGAAGTAGATGTGGCTAATGCATACTTCCCTACTAAAAGCAGAGGTCTGACACTGGGAGCAGCCAGGCTGTGTTTGCTGTGAGGTTGCAACTTAGAGCCTTCCTGCATCTCATTTTCACCCCCTGTAAAAATACATGGCAGCATCTCCATTTTAAGAGAGGGTCACAAAGTTCCCTCAGTACACGAGACTAAGCTTGCTAGGGAAGCGTACCACTATTTTTGCAGCAGTCAGTTGGGCTGGTTTTAATTCATGTTTGATTAGCAAAGTGCTCTGGGCCAGACTCACAATATTCACAGAATTCCCGGTGCAGCGAGGCAAATTTTAACAATTATAATGGTGGTAATATGTATTCAGTCTTAGCCATTAGCTGTTTGGAAAATAGGTCAACAATAACACGGCAATATAGCTAGAGGATTTCTCCCCCACATACTTATATGCTGCAGGAAAGGGCAGTAGAAAACATGAAGAAGAATCCTATTACCTTTAGCATGATCACCACTATTTTTCCCTACTGAGTAAGCAAAATATTTTTAAATGCTTCTATCTAACTCTTTCCAGAAATGAATTTCTCAGCTGCGTCCCATCTATCCTTCCTACAAAAGGCTGTCCAGAGCTAGAGTATGTGGTCCCAGGAGCAGAGCTGAATCTAGGACTGCAATGGAAGGAGAGGCACTGGAAAGCTTCGTCAGGTCAACCACAAGGGAATGTAACGAATCCTTAAGCAGTGCAAGGGCATGGAATGGCATTGCATGTTAGTAATGGGTGGCTTACCGAGAAGGGTTGCCAGGTGGGGAAATCAGCAAGAAGCTACGTTGGTCGGCACAGTCCAAGCCAAGGAGGTGTGAGCTTCTGCAGGATGTGTGCAGGTCAGTGTTGAAGGGAAGTGCATGGATCCCCATTTATGGGAGTGAAGTCTCAGTGCACAGCCACTCTGACGTGCTTGGATGGCACACAATGCTCATCTGCCCGGCCAGCGGAACGGAGAACTCCATCTCAGTCTGACAAGACAAACTGTGAAATTTATCTCTCTCAGACCAGGTTGCCCTCCCTGTAATGGGAACAAAGGGCAATACCAACAAAGGAAAAAGTAGTGCTAAAGCCCTTCTTGAGGCTAGAAAAGGAAGCGGCCATACATCAATAGGCACAAAGCACAGCTGAGGGCTTACACAGC
>JAOWBP010004015.1:17382916-17393136 GCA_028571105.1 Tragopan temminckii
ATCAACTATTTCTAAGGATAAGTTACAGAATACAAATGCATTATGTTCTACTTCTTCAAACCAATTGCTCTTTTTAACATGAAATGCAGAAACAACATTCCATTCCCACATCACTAAACCATATCCCTCAACACAGTGTCCAGAGGTTCCTTAAACACCTCCACCACCTCCCTGGGCAGCCCATTGCACTGCATGACCACTCTTTCACTGCACTGATCACTTTTAAGCTGATAGATAATCAAAATGAAATAGATCAAAATTATTTTGCTAATTACTCAGAACATGCACTTTCAGACACCATCTATCCTGAATTAGGCCTGATTTGTTAGCATGTTGCTGTTACCAAACTACCTATAGATAGATGAATGCTATGTGCCAGGGCAGAAAATGGGTCTTTGCACAGCAGGAATATTACCCCTCTGGCTTCCAGACAAAACTTCTCTGGCATTTCTTGACTCTATTTTAAACTGCAAGCTTGGAAATTCACAATGCTCACTCATTAGTGGTCTCTGCACAGAACTGATTATCAGTCATGCATCCTCAGCAAACATACCGGTACCAACAGAACACAAAGATCATCTCCCAACAGGTAAATGGATTCCTGTATCAGACAGCCCTCCAGCTCTTGGGAAGCAGCCGCCACGTGGCCAGCAAGTGCCCAGACCCTGCAGTGCCTTTGCAGTGCCTTTAGGTTCTCCTTCAGCTTCTGCAAAACTGATCCGAGTGGGAAAAATGGAAACTTTTATTCCTATAATCTCCAGGGCCCATGCTTCACTTTGTGTTACTGCTTCAGGCTACTTATCATTTAGGGGGCAGTTGGGAAGCTCCTAATCTTACTAGATCATATTGGACACGTATTAATACTCTTTTGAGGGTACAATTAAGTTTACAAAGGCAGCAAGTTACCAAACAATCTTGAAGTCAGAGAAATTTTAAAACAGGTCTTACATAGAATAGTATTTCACTTTATTTTGAACAAAAAGGCTTTAGGACCAGAGCTATAGGAAATCTGTCTTTCCATACTTGGCTAAGCTTCAAGAACTTGATGTAACCTTAGCCAGCACCATAGTGCCAGCTGATAACCCATTCCCAACCCCTAAACACTCCTTACCCCTGAACACTCTTGAGGCAAAACTCAGAGGCATCAAGGGCCTGGAGAACCTCAGGAAGTGGAAGTGCTGTCATTAACAGCACCAGCCATGGCTCAGTGCACACTCTGTGTGTGCTGAGAGCCTGCTTCCTCCTCCTGCTCTTAAATCTTTGTTGAGAAAAGACTGTGACTGGGAGTGATGAAGTGTGTGAACTAAGGGGATTGGAGAGTCCTTAAGAGAAGAAAAGGAAAAAAATGGCCCTGCACTCTTTGCAGTGGTTACCATCAACAGGCATCCTTTGTGCTTGAGCACTCACTAAAGCATCAAGTAACTGCAATACATCCTATCTCTATTGATTCTGAAAAGAAAGGTAATTGATTCACCCCCAGGATTTCCTTTAAGGGTAAGAATTATCTTTCCTATATCATACCACGAAACACACTAAACAAAGCTACTTTAGATTTGTATACCGTCATCCATCACTGGAATCTCTGAGCTCTTTTCAAGTATAATCGAGAGCAGACAACTCCATTTTAGTGGTCATCTCAGGGTGCCTCCCCTCCTTTAGGTAAAACCCCCCACTTGCAGTACTCAGGAGCTTGTTGGTTTGCAATGAAGGAGGGCTGCTTGTTTTCACGACTGACTTGAGTTCCAGGCTAAAAATCACAGCAAAGTGATCGAAGTAAGGACTGAAGACTAAACTTTTACCAAATATTCGGTAAGCCCCAATCTCCACTCCCCCCAGCACAGTTTCTATTTGTGTGCTGAATTTCACTGCAGAAAACAAGACCATGCCAAAGTGCTGAAGCACTTTTTTATATGCATTGAGTCCTGTGTTACGTACACTTACTCAGCAACTGCAGATTCAATACTAACATGACAATTTATCCAAAGGACTTGATTTATAAACCTCCTGAAGTTTCATTTTCTATGGACCTTCATATTTTTAATGTATCTTGACATATAACCTATATAAATGTGGGCCTTATTTCTGAAATGCTTGATTCTCCTGCTACACGTTACAAAACACTGAGCACACGGAAGGGATGCTTTGCTCCTAGCTGATGGCACTTGGAGATACTCATAAAACCTATCAGGCACTTGGACACAGCTCTCTGAGAACTTGACCTGATGGAGCAAAACCGCTTCTAATATGAATAAAGAACAGGGAGAAAGGTGTTCTTCTCAACTGTAGCCTCCAAAAATTCTGTGCTAGAGAATTTACCAAGTGATTCTAGCAATAACAAACAGAACCAATGCCAGTAGCTCCAGATTTATATGTCTTCCCACATTAAAAATAGAAATCTCCAAGTTATTCTATGCAGGACAGCAACTGATAGCCAAGAATCTGCCTTCCGTAATTAACATGCTGGTTTTCTGGATGAGCCTCTTCACTGGAATATTTTTTACACTGAATTTCTGACAAGTTAAAAAAAGAAGAAAGAGAAGGGCTAAGCTCTCAGACTGGCAGGTTGCCTGGGCTTACTTAGGATCATTAATGGTCCCATGTTGCTACCTGCTGCCACCTTCCCATGGGGAGCAGATGGCCATAAGCACACGGTGCAGTTAGAGGAGGGATGAGAAACGCAGGTGAGATGCATGGGGCTGCTCTGAGCCACCATCTTCCAGGGTACTAAGGCTTGAGCATGCACTGCTATAGGAAGACGTTGCACCCTATCAGACAAGAGAGAGGAGATGCAAAGGTGCATATGCCACAGTTCATTAGATTTTGTAGGTATGAAAATAAGTGGAAGCATTGCCCCAGACTTCTCTCCTGATGTAGCGCAATGGGTAAGGCATTTTTGATGTAAATTAGCAGCTTTGCTTTCTGCAAATTGGCTGTGAACCATTCACAAGCGCCCTTACTTCATCACTGCAGACACTGAATATTACTTGAGATTAGCCATTAAATACTTGCTGTGAATACTTCTTGGCCTGCAACTTGCTTATCTGTGTACAATACCTGAGTGGGTTTGGTAGGATATATGTAACACACCCTGACTGGAAAAGGCAACCTCAGAGTTAGACATGCAGGGTGAACCACCACAGTTATCCATCCAAAATGCTATTTCTGGCAGCGATTTTCAGTACTCCTATTTCAGTGCTAATTGCAGCCAGAAAACATACTGGCCAGTACGGTTACAGAAAACAAACATGCGAAGAAAACAACTAAAGCTGATTCACATTACTATCTATAAGAACATCTGTGTAAGACTTGGGAAGAAAACCAAGCAGACGGAGCAGCCCTTGGTAAGCAAACACCTATGCCTGACTTCAGCCTCTGAGTACAGACACCAGGACCCAAACCTCTTTCAGGTGCCAGCACAAAATGGCCCGTAGCTAAACCTCTCACCTCGTGCCATGCTTGGATTCATGTCAGAATCTAATGAAAAATGGTGATTATCCTGAATGCAGCATCCTCAAAAAACATCTACAGCAAATCCCTTCTTTCTTTCTGGACTCTGCAAAAAGGTTTGAGAGAAATCCAGGTATTTTTTGGAGGGCACGGTAACTCCTGCAAACCCTCATTAAAGACCTCAGAAAAGCATACATTTTAATGACTCCAATGTGCTGATGTATTCCTCTTTGTTACTTGGAAATAATAAACCTATTGTGTGCATTAGCTGCAGGTAGGCTATCCACTGCACGCTCCAAGCATGCATCTTAGTAGGTGGGAAAACACCCAGGGTGAAATAAACTTCTAAACCCATGTGAAAATGCTGGCTGGAGATTGTCAGCAATTTACAGAATTCATTCTCCTGCCTTATAGGTGATGCACATCATTAATGAGCAAAAATATTTGCTTGCGCACCAATACCTGAAACTCCTCCTGATAGCTACAGCAAACATGGGAACAGGCCCTGAAGTTGCTAATGCAAATATAAATCTCTCTTTGGTTGAGCTTAATCATACATCAGCCATTGCACAGCCTAAAGCTTGGCTCTCGACGTTTCCAGGCTAATCAAGAAGACAGTTAAGTCAAAGCATTGATGGTTCCTTACTGCAGAGAACAGCATATGGCTCCATCATTCACCTGGCTCGGCACAGAGAGCATTAAGCGAGATGCTGTTGGCTGCCCATGCATACTGTTGTGTACAGTAACAGAAAACAACAGACTGCTTGGATGAGCAAAAATTTCATCCAAAAAAAAGGAAAAAAATTCTGCTTGATTTGATGCTATTCGCAAAGGACCTTATCTTTGTCTTCCATTGCCATGTGGGCACAACACAGTTTTAAGGGCACGTTTACAACTCGGAACAAAGGCTAATGAACATGATAAACAGGCCCTGCCTGGCAAACCGTTACATCTGCAAGCACAATTGCAGAGAAAAACTAACAGAAGAAAACAAAACCTTTCTTTGTCAACAAAGAATACTTCTCACATTGCTGTGGTGCATGTGTACTTTTGGCATGCTATTTGTTTCATCTTCTATCACTGGATTTCTAACTCCAATAAGCAAGGCACTCTTTAATTTTTTCTTGAGCTCTTAAAAAGAGCCTCATGGACTGTTGCTGTGAATTATAACAGCCTGTGCAAGGTGCAAGCCAGAGAAGCGCCCATCCCACATCCCTCCAAAAGTCAGTGTTCCTAGCCCTCTGTGTTTCTAGCTGCATTGCGAAGAAGTGCATAGTCCACAACAATTTTTAAGAGAATGCATTTTCAATTACATTAATAATGCATAGGAAATGTACACTTTGCTCGCTGCCTTGCAGGAGAGCCGTGTTTCATACACACGCACATTAAGGCTGCAGGGGCTAAGCTTGTCACGGAGGCAGCAGCCTGGGCTGGATAATCACCTCAACCTACAGAGAAGAAATTCTCCATGATTTTTAACACTAATGAGATTTATATAGCAAAGGTCTGGCTCTGACCAAGTCTCTTGCAGAGGGTTGGTCTTCATCGAACAGGAGCAGACACACAACAGCGTGGAGCAGATGTGGCCAGGAGGACAAGAAAAAGAAAATTAAAAAAAAAAGAAAGGAATTTTGTACAGAAATTGTTCCCAGGTCTGGGTGAAACACGACAACACCTTACTCTGAATTATTTCACGTCCTGATGGAGCTGATGAAGGAAAGCAGTATTGGAATGCTTTGGAAGATTTTCTACTGCCAAATGAAATGTAAAATCAGTGACTTCAGGGTAATTTTGTCAGGTTTGACACGCCACGGCCAGGAGCTGCCCAACTGTTCGACAAAAGCAGACATTAGTTCTCATAGCTTCCTACCTAACGTTTTCCCCTCTCTGCAGCATGACATCGTCTGCTGGGACATCTGGCCCCACCACGGGAAGGTGACGGAGGCTCAATACCTCATGAACCCTGCCAGCAAGGAGGCTGCTTTGTTCCGGACACGGGGAGCAGAGTGCCGTGTGCCTTGCCGTCCCCAATTGTGCTAGGTATGAAAAATAACTGCATGTCACCCACTGCTCTGCACAATTAATCACCAGCTGAAAAAGATGGGGCACTAGTTACTCTCAAGATGACACAAATGCATGGCTGTTTAACTCCTTTGGACAAATAGGTCCCTTGGTCGAGAGCGGCCTTCCTGTCCGTAGCCAGGTTTGAACAAACACGTAGCAGACACAGCTAATCTGTCACCCAGAAAGTCATACGGAGCTTACATACACGTTCTGACAGCCATTCATCTTCAGGAGACAACACCTCTACTCTCAGTTCTGGTCTCCTTCAACAGGGCCAGGAGCAACCACAAAAGTAATTTGCTTCACCAGTTACCTCTTGCTCAAACAAACAAAGGATCAATTTGGGTCCAAGATTTCCCTTCAGCCCCATCCTCCCTAATTCGAGAGCACAACCACTCACCTTGTTTACAATGATTTCATTTTAAAGTGACATTTCAATGCTAATTTTCAGATACTCCAGAGTATAAAAACGTTCAGGAGGAATGGGAAGTCTCCTAGAGCCCAGAGGTCCTGGTCTGGATGTACCTGTGAGCATGACATGACCAGCTGGTACTTCAAGCCTTCATCTGCCCATCCCAAAGTCCACCACGCAACTCCAGAGCTTTGGGTCCCATCCAGCTCTTCAATTACTACCAGTTTGATAACAAAAACAAACACTCACTGTTTGGCTACTAATTAGTCAACGGCGATTAAAGGAAAAGAAAATAAAGCACAATTTCTCTTCTGTGACAAGCTTTTTTAAGGATGTGAAGAGGACTTAAATAATGAGACAGCTCCTGACTGAGCACAGGATACCTCGGTGTCTTGCTTCAAAGCGAGATGAGTGTCACCATGACAAGGAAACATGAGGGATGGAAGAGTCCAAAAGTGTTCCCACTCACAGCAACCTGCTACTGGAGAGAACTGCTGAGAGGAGCATACAGTTTGCAGCTCAATGCTGTCCAACCCCATAGCCGTTACCAGCAAGATAATGTGATTAACTGAGAGCTTTTACAGGTTTAAGAAGATGCTGTGACTCAGAGCAATCATTCTGTGAACAGTAACAGTGAAAGGAATTACATTTCCCACTAAGTCCACCGCGGGTAAGTAGAGTTCATAAATTTCCTAAACCCCATCAAAGTGCGTTTCTCAGACGTGAGTACTCCATGCACGCAGCGTGCATTACCCCATTCCAACCATTCCCAGGAATCCAGGCTGCAGGAAGCCAGCCTTTTGCCCAGCAGCTCAGCAGCTGAGCCTCCCAGCCTCAGGCACTGCATCCCTCCCTGCTCTTTTTTGGGCAGAAGTCGGTTTCTCGTATGAGAGCCTGAAAAAACACATCTGTAAATACTGAAGCCAACACACCTGTAAACACCAAATCCCAGCAATTCCACAGAAACAAATTCCAGGCACACTGCAATGAGGTGTTTGGGGACTTGGCAGCAGAACAAGTCTGATTCAAGGTCCTGTGATAAAAGTAAAACGAGCTCACATCTTGCTGCTGTACATGCAGTTTACGAGCTGACATATTATTTTACATGGTACACTCACTCCATCCCAGATGAACACAGAGCAAATAAGCCCTTGAAGGATTCCTGTGAAGTACACAAACACTGGCATCAGATACGAGCACGACACCAGCCTTCAGAAGTGCAGATTGGGAATGACACTCATCTACATAGACTGAAGCCCACAGCATTTAAACAAAGCTACCACATGAGTATCTGCCAAGTTTAAGATACTACATCTTTCTACAGAATTATTACATGGGTTTGGGGATCCAGCAGTTTGGGGATCAACCTCCCTCACACTTTCCAGTTCTCCTGGCAAAGTCCTAGGCTGCCCAGCACAAGGGGACGAGTGCAGGAGGAATGCCCATGGAGCTCTCAGCAAATATTGACCACGTTTTATATAATAGAAGCCTAATTGCATCTGTTGCAGTCCTGTAAAATATATTTAGTTCATTAAAGCTGAAATTTTATATTTTTTTAGATCTTCTATGAACAGTACGGTAGACAAAGGCCCCTGTTAACCCAGGTGCTGGAGCACTCCATATGGCTGCAGTGCAACAGGAGGGCTCCAGGTGACATCATCTGTATCTCAGGGAATGAACTTCCACTGTGGTTAGGACGAAAACCAAACACCTTCTGGGAAATCATCTGTTGGCAGATAATCAAAAGTGATTGCTGATATTCCATGTGAGATATTCAAAGAATTTCCAACAGGAATCACTGAGCACTATTTATTACTTGACTACACCTTACGACAAAGTTATTTTAACTTACATGGCATACTTTGCAGCTGACTCCATCCTGAAATTAAACTTCATTTAACATATTACTGCTGCCTTTGGGAGAACAGAGTTAATGATTTCTCGCTGAAACATCATTTTTATACAACATTCCATAAGTAGCCAAGTGCACGGCTAGAAAATAAGGACTGCTGTATTTTCATCATTTTGGAGAACTTAAATATAGACTACTCAGAAGTTAATATAATATTGACTTTCCAGCACTGATGATTGAACTGCTGTGGTACAGTGAATGATCCACTGTTAATATTTCACCTTTCTTCTGCACCTTTAATTTTTAAAGACATCCAAAGTTAAAGGAATTGAAACTTCTTCCTGTGCATACCAAAACTGAAGTATATAACCCAGAGCAGTTCACAGTTCCTTTATTTTATAACACTGGGATTCTCCATTTGGATTAAAGTGAAGGTCTATTCGAGCTGTATATATTAAAACAAAACTTGGGTTTACTTACAAGAAAAAAAATGTAGCCTACAAAATCTGGTTCAAGTCCTTCACTTGGCTCATTTTGTCTTGGGTCTGTGGGCCCAGTGGCATTACTTAGCTGTGCAGATCCTTTTGCATTTGGGGAATAATAAGTATTTTACATTCCAATACTGGCCTGAAGAGGGTTTTTTTCTTCTGAGATGCTGTTTCTGGCAAATTAATAATTCAGTCACGTTTTCTCAGTGGTTCTTTCACCTTTATTTATTGCCCTGACTGGAAAGAGACAAAATTTCCCTTTGAAGAAGAAAGACTAAGATCATATCACTTAGAACAGCTGCCTCAAAAAAAAGTGATTTCAAGTTCCGCTGTAAATTTTCCACTTTAAATTACCTTAAACTCTGCTGGTAATCTGTCTGCTCTATTAAGGGCTTATATTTTAAAAAGGTAATGATAATGGTGGAAAATGTCAGGATCTCTGGTAAATAAGGCTTTAAAAAAATATCACAGAAGCGTAATAGAACGATACTTTTATTTATGCTATTTCATAAGCACAGAGGCAAGGAGTTTCTGCACGGCAGCTCTGGGAAAGCTCGGGATGATGCCAGCAAAGGCGCAAACCAAGAGCCCATCTCCTGCTCACACCTCAGCTCCAGGCCTGCCCTTAGCACTTTAGCACCTCTCTCTGCCTCTGACAGCTCTATAAAATACTTTGCTGCATCAGCACCATAAACCCTTTTTCACCCCTTCGATAAAAGGGGAAACAAGAGCAAGTCATACGAAATGAAAAATAACGTCTCACGGAGATGAACAAATAGAGATTTTCAAAACGTGGCAGCTTTCAGCACTCTGAAATTGGCAGTGCTTTCCAATATTCAGTTCCTCAAAACTGCAGTTGAACAGAGCCCCAGTTCTCACTGCAAAGCTGGATGTGGTGTCACTGAGCTCTGAGTACCTCATGCTTCTCACCAAGATCAACTTCAAATTGAGAAATCATCAATCAGCTGTCAAAGAGTTCTCCCCTATGAAACAAACCCAAGGTGAGATGTCTGGCAACGATTATTTGGACACTCAGTAAGGCTTTGTTTCCTGAAAAGATACCATCATTAGAAAGACGGAGCGCCTGCATTCCTCTAAAGCTCTGCCCCAAATCACCGTTAGTAATAAATATAATGAGTTCAGTAACATCAACTTTTACCCCAGAAGAAGTCTGGGGAGTTCAGGGAGACTGGTGAAATTTAAGATTCTATCCTGTAGTTTCCTGAACTAACCTGTGCTAAGAGCCAGGATAAAAGCTTAAGTACAAAAAAAGGAAATATCATTGTACTACTCTGCTACTCTAGCAGCTACACGAGACACAAAGCTGGAAATGCTGGGCTTGCTGATTTCTAGCACTTTGATGCCAACATTCGTCACTATCACCTACTCAAAATAGTCCATTTTGGCAATACCACTGCCCCCACAGCTCCATTCAGATTATCCTGGTAGCAAGTGGAAAAGAAGTTGGTAATGACTACAGAATGCATGGATGCAACATGAAAATACAGTGTGTATAGGTAAGGATGCAACCCAAGCAACACCAGACCAAGTGAGCACATTTCTAGCGTTTAATGCACTGATCCCAGATATGGTGACCCAAAAGGGTCCACTGCAAAGGGTTAAAAAGCATGTTACTTCATCATGCCAGTTCTATTCTTAGCCCCTCTTCTCAGACCACAGACGAGCGCTGCAATTAATGACACCTATTTTAGAAGATGTGCAGAGAGGAGCACTTTGCACTGGCAGCTGGAGGGAGGCCAGTGAGCTCACTGCCATGAGGAGGCTGCAGCCAGCTCTTGCCAAGTCTGAAATGCGACCAGGGTATGCAGAACTTAAGTAGTCTTTCTCCATTCGAATGCCTTGAACATAAAGCACATTCTTAGCCTTCTTCTCTTCTCTTCTCTTCTCTTCTCTTCTCTTCTCTTCTCTTCTCTTCTCTTCTCTTCTCTTCTCTTCT
>JAOWBP010004015.1:17413436-17427662 GCA_028571105.1 Tragopan temminckii
TTTTTTTTTCACCAACTGTCATTTCCCACACTAATAAATGGCTGTAAACTGCAAAACCTGATGATAAGATGTTCTGTGTTACCTTCACTGCAGTACCTCACCAATCCCATTCTGCTGCTATGGACAGAGCCACCCAAGCCAGCACCATGCTCATGATATTGAGAGCCTATTTTCAAATCTCACAGTACTGAAACTTGCTCCTAACAGGCAGCTGAAAACCAGCCGTATCATTCCCATTATACTAAAAAGCACCAATATCTTGTGAAGTTGCAGCAATGTTGTTGGTGAATTTAAACAACCAACAGAAAAGCTTGCAGCATGACAAGTGCTGACGTGGCTGAGTATATCACTCTTTATGATGCTGCCGATAGTAATTCACAGCTATACATGGAGCTCCAGCCTTGCTTTTTCCCCACTGTGTCTCATAGCACACAAGCTTATACCCAAAGCTGGTGACTGAAGCAGACAATGTTTAATTCCTCCAAGACACACTTCTGTAAGTTTAGATAGCAATCACACAACCCATCATTTCAGATGCCTAAGAAAGTACAATTAAATACCATGGGGATTGTATCAAAAAGCAGGTTTAGCTAGTATTTCAGCTCTGGGTCATTATTTCCTATGTATATATCAAAGGAATGTGAATATGGAACAGGCTGAGAAGCAGACTGCAGATGCAAATGCCAAAATACTGGAAGACTAATAGATTATTTTTAAGGGGAGGGAAAAGACAGAATATATAGGAGAAAGTTGTGGAAATAAATCAAAGGTGAGCAGATGCACTTGGCCAAATGGCTTTTTCCTTCGTAGTACAGCAATTTGTTTTATCCTTATGTTTCCCCAATTCAGTCAATAACACTGCATTAAAAATGCATGGGCCAATTTGATGCATACAACCTTGGTATTCTTCAGAAAAACTGGGGCACCTGGAAGGGCACAAGCACTATATTTATGTACAGAAAAGGAGAACAGAGGTTGGGAGAGGGAAATACGTGTCAGACGACAGGTTACCCATGTAGCAAATGTAATAAATTCCTCTTCCTTTGGAGAAACACTGTTCTTTATCAATAGAAGCTGCCACATTTGTGTACGGCACCTGCAGGGGGGCAAGAAGAGTAATAGCCCCTGTGCTGATATTGTTACCACTTCTCAGTGCCACTAGCTGTATTTTCAGATTTCCACTGATGCAGGCCTGGGCTAAGTGTTATCAATGGCTTTCAAGAAATCTGGCAGACAATGAATTTTCATCAGAAAACAAAGCTGACATTTTCCAATTTTCTGTCTGGACAAAGAGAAGAAAACACTTGCTTTGGAGTGAGCGCCAGCCCAGCTGGGATATCTCATCTGATGCTCAGAGGGCAGCTTCCCACGGCTGGGTGCTGTGCATTGAGCTATCTGCGAGCCTGTGCAGGCCAGGCATGTAGGTTGCCAGCAGAGGAGAGGCAAACTGTGCCCTCCGGCACACCTCAGTCATGCTGAATCAGCCTGCTGGCTGTCAGGGCTGTTACTGCATTCAGTGAAGCTTGGACATGAAGGCTGGACCACCTTGACCTCTGCTCTTCAGTAGGCACAGGGCTGGGGAGGATCTCCCTTTGCCTAAATAAAAAGTGTATTATCCAAGGAGAAGGGAAGGGAAGAAAGGGAGATGCAGGGACCAAAATTTCCGCTCCCTTTATAAAACCTGATCGGCCCCCCGAGGTGTGAGCCTACTGGGGGTGGAAGAATCTCCAAGAAAGTTGGACAGGAGAAAGATGAGCCAATGGAAAAATAAAAAATGCAGCACCAGGAGTGGGCCATGCAACAGCCTTCAGGGGTTGGGGGCTCAGAGGACTAGCAGAAAGAACTTACAAAGAGTGGATGGGGATGGAAATGCATTGCTCACACATTGTGGAGTGAATGCTGAAGTGCCAGCCTGGAGCTGAAATCATTCCCTGTAAAAGTCCAGCGTTTCCATAACATTTTTTGATTCTCTGGAAGCTATTTCTGCCATCTGGAATTGCAGCATCCATTGCAGACTCCCTCCTAGGCATCCTCTTCCCAGTCAGCCTCATGAGGTGCTTCAGACCAATTAAAAAATTACCATCTTCGAATCTCTCATACTGTTTTGCAAAGCAGCCTGTAAACTATCCTAATATTTAGGGTGATAAGTAGAAAAAAATGAAAGCAACCGAGCAGAGGCATTTCAGTAATGCCAGGACTAATTGCTCAGTTCCGCAGCCATTTGGTTTAAGAAACAGTCTGAAAAAAAATGCAGTGGAAGGCTTCATGCATTCCAAGTGGGTGGACACAGCTCTGGGTATCCCAGCAGAAGAGCAGATGATGTTGTACTCTACTTCTATATCTGATTGCCTTGGTTTATGCCACTGCTCTGCAGGGCATAAACCTCTGGCTACTACCCAGAACTCCTCTGCAGAGCAGCTGCATAGCTTTCCAAGGGGAAATGGCTTCAAACTAAAAGAGAACACGTTGCCCAAAGAGGTGGTAGTGCCCCATCTCTGCAGACATCCAAGATCAGGCTGGATGGGGCTCTGAGCACCTGATGGAGCTGTGTGTGTCCCTGTTCAGTGCAGGGGAGTGGGACCAGATGGCCTTTAGAGATCCCTTCCAACTCAAATGAACCTATGGTTCTTCATGTTCTTCTTCTCACGGTGAAATAAATCATACCTTCAAAATGTTTTTATTCTTTTAAAATATTTCCATTTCAATGCAACCTCAGGTGTCAGCAAGGTAAGATTTGTCAGTTTCTCCAATTAAATTTGTTTGAAAATCAGCTAACATGGCATGCAAGATTTGGGCTAACGTACCGTAATTTTCACACTTCTCCAGCTCCAAAGATGTCAGATGTTCACGTATCACCCAGAACTCAGAAGAAAACCTTTTGGTTCCTATTTGCAACCATGCCCACAGCGCAGGTGTCGGAGCTAGATGATCTTTAAGACTCCCTCCAACCTAAGCCACTTTATGATTTTATGAGTTATCCCCTCAATCACACACTGCTTTTCATTTCATGTTCACCTTGTAGGTTTTTTTCCCGTGTGCCTGCTAAGGTAAGTAAACACATCTTGAAAGACCGATTTCTACTAAAACAGACTTACGGTCCAGATACTTTTCATCATTTCTTCCCCTCCTTTAAGGTTCAGCTGCTCACTATGTTACATCCCACGGCTTTTAATCAGTTTTATAACAGTGCAGCATGGACCCCCATTGATAATTAGCCTAAAGTTGGAAAGCAGCAAAGAAGCAGGAGGGTAACATCCACCATCTAACTACAAAGAGTGTCTCACGCTGTCTTGCTCGCTGCTGAAAACCTACAACCCTGATGTGCAGGAAACATAATTAGAAATTGGTTACTGAATTTTTTAGACAGAGTTCCGAGGTAATCTCTATATGACTTCAATTCTTGTAAGTTATCCTAATAGGATATCCAATATCTCTCCCGGGTGCTCGGATAAGTACTAATGTGCACTAAAATCCCTTTCAAATACTGCCTGGATCCCAGCAATGCTGCTTTGAGGGTTGAGCACGTAAGGACCAACTTGGGGAAAGCTATTCTAGAGGGATGCCAGAAACAGGTGGGAAAGGAACACCCGCAGGCAGACATTCCCACCCAAAGGTGGGAGCTCCCTTCTGACCTCCCTCATTTACAGACAGGGGAAACAGCAGGGGAGAAGCATTTCTGGAAGGCCTAATCCGTAGACATAATCCATATGTAACACAATAGGAGCAGAATGGAGTAACTAATTGCATTTGGAGTGCGTGTGCAGTGGTCTTTATTGACTAGAGCCCTTAAACTGGAATTTATGTTATTGCTGTCTGGAAGCCTGAGGCTTTTTTTGAGTGATATTAGTAGATGAGATAAATAGAAATTATTTTACGGCTACTGATCTGGTTACTGACATGTACGTTTCTTGTTTGTAGATGTCAATACTAAGGATAAGCCCTTATAATTATTTAAATAACTACATTTTCTGATAAAATTGTTAAAATTACAAAGTAAAGAACCAACACAAGAACATGTTTTCCCAACTGCTGAATCTGTTGCAAGGCTGCTTTGGAAGATACATAAAGCAAAGCTGACACTACGCTTGATCTCAGCCAAAAAGCCTAATAGCAATATTACAGCCCATAATGTCTTACATCTGACAGCACGAAGATGCTGCTTGTGCATCTCTCAATTATTTATCACCTTGGTGAAGATGCCTGCCCACACCCCCACACCATGGCCCTGGCTCACGCTGAGCTGCCACCGGGGTTGAAAGAACCAGAAACTGCTCCGTCCATGGAGTAACTTCAAAATCAGAGGATGTTTCCTTTCACAATGATGGTTTTTTCCATCAGGCTGTCATGCCAGAGAGACTTTGAGAAGATGGAGCCAAGAGAGGGTTAGCCAAAGCAACCATCTATTGTCTACTATCTCTGAGGCTTTAGCACTGCTCAGGGTTACCTGATCTTCCCTCGAGTCAACACTTCATAAACCTTATTGTTATTTGAGAGAGTGGATAATCCTGTACATAAGAGCTATTGGCAAGCATGAGAGTTATTCAAATCTCTGAACCACAGACATCTGCTGCAGCTCTTGCATAGTTATCACTGGTTGGTGGCTCTTCCCATGCAGCCCAGTGTTGTCCCCTGTAGTTAACCATTTGGTATATTTCCTCCACTGATTACATAGATTAAAATCAGCGTTGTCCTGATTTCAGGCAAATTTCCCACAGATATTGTCCAGAAATTCTGACACCTTCCTCAAAATTCAGGTGACTCCTAAAGGAAGGGCACACAGCCCCTCAGCCCCTGCTCCCTCCTTGCTGCCTGCTTCTCAGAAATAACACAGCAGCTGTGGAAATGAGCTGCAACCCATGCAGAACAAGATCCTAAAATAAATTTCTGGTGCCTTTCAACCAGAACAGATCTGAAAATATTGTCAGAAGGTAAAAGTATAATGAATTATCAATAGGAAACGTGGGTGTTGCTGCTTTCATCCCACCCACCTTCCAGCTGCCTACATGCAGCAACACCAGAGTCATGCAAATGCTCCATAGCAGAACATGGATGGAGAGACCCCAGGCAGCTGTACTGATGTACAGATTAAAACCCTACCTGCTAGAAGCTACCTAGCAAGATGTGTTCAAGTTCTAACAGACCTGATCCACTTGCTGCTGAGCACAGCGGGACACTGCCACCAATCCCAGCAGTGCTTGGATCACGTTTCGTGCAGTTACCCAGGAATTTTAAAGCAGACATTTTGTCAGGGAAAAGAACACAGCTGTAGAATATGTACTGAAAGAAGGAATTTTATCTTGGCAGGAAGAGAGGTAAAATAACCTAATAGGCTTTTTCCTTCTCTGATTTCCATTATTCATGGCACTCTAATGATCCCTTTCTGCATGCAAGACGAAAGTAAACCAGAGTTTCCTGAGAGCCAGTGCAGCACTGCGTCATTAACGTAAGGCAGGTATGTTAATATGGCAGTAATTGCCTGCCCTGCTGCAGTCAAACCACCCTATACTCAAAGTGTATCACTGTTAGAGTTCAATTTTCATTAAGACGACAAAAAGAGCTCTGGGATGATCCATTTGGTTTTGTGTCATATTAATGAAAGTGAATATTGGCAGAATTGGAAGGGAAATTCCAAGCAAACCCAGAAAGCAGCCAACAGGATGCCCCTAATGTACATCAGCTTGCGTGGCTGCCCAGCAGTTCTCTTCTGAGAGTGGCCATAAAGATGGCAGGTAACCAGACAGCAGTCTGCACTGGTGACTTATCACAGGACTTCCAAACCAGTCAAATTCAATCAAGTGAATTTCACGTCAACAGCAGCCTCTGAAAATTTTTTAAAAATCCGGAAGAATCAGAATTTCAAGGCAATGTCAACAGCCAAAAAAAGCATAACCCATATTTGCATTAAGTCTTCGTGCATCTTGTCATGTATTCACACTGAAATCTTCTCTTTCTCTTTCTTACTTTTCAAGCAACCGCTAAATAAAACCCGTCAGTAATTTATCAAAACAGCTCTCAGCCAGAATGCTGAACTCTGGGGCCACAGTAATGAATTACTGACTTGGGAAAGAAAAGTTTGAGACAGATATGATTAACTTTCCATGCTGGGAGTGTGGCTGCCCCAAAAGGGCAAGGAGTGCTGGGAACTGCAGATGGCACCCTGGGGCTCAGAGCTGAACTTGGAGCATCTCACGTCCCCCGGGGCGATGTTCACACTGCGTCTGCACACGGACCTGGGAGATGCCATTGGGATGGCAGGACCCATCATCTGTTCGTGATTCCTACGTGACAGAACTGAGTAACCATTCTGGGCTGCAAGAAGGGGATATGGAAGCATTAAATAAGAAACGAAAAATGACAATCCAAAGAACCAACAGGAAGGCTTTCTATCTCCAAATAACCTGTTTGCTTTTGCCGAGGTTATCTGAAAGAATACTCCTCACCAGCAAGGATGGAGCCAACCAGAGCTGAAACACAATTTATTTAGTTTTTACTTTTAGGTTGCAAGGGAATAGTGCAGGGGAGGAGGGATGTTGCTGAAATCCGGCTCCGTAATGGAAACCTGGATGAAACGGCTGCTGGGTCCTTATCATCCCTCTGCAATTCAACACAAGTGCTAGCAGACTGACTGTACACGTAAGACAGTTGAAGGAGTTTATGTTAGTTTAGCCATGTGCTGCTATTCTGATAAAGTACAAAATGCCTCCCCATTAGAAGCCAACAACTGCCTTAGAAAATGTACTGTTAAGCGTGTTTTTCGGCTTGAAAAAATAAATACATTCAATACATTTTGAAATGATGGATAAAAAAAAGTCTGAATATTCAACCATGTTTTGAATTGCAGAGTGCACACTCAACCTGAAAAATAATCCATGCTCTGCTGAAGTCACTCACGTCCAGACTTAAATTATTTTTATTCTTTGTCGGTGGTAAAATGATGCTCAGTGTTTTCTCTCCTTTGTTCGCAGCACGATTTTTTTCTTGTTTGGGGAAACTAACATCTTTCCCCAGGGAGCATGGCATCAAACAACTCATGAAACCATGAATATTTTTTGCGGCTGCTCTGAACAGGGTTCATCTGTAGTTTGACTCAGAAGCCACTTGTGCATCACTAGGGTCAGAGATCATAGGAATCGAGAGAAAGTCACATAAGAATGTTCCAACAAGGACAAAAGAGAAATATGGGAACAGTTCCCTCAGAGCTGAGAATGAACTAATGCTAAAGAAAGGGTAATTACACTCCTGAAGTAAAGCATCTTCTAAATCATGGTGGTAAAATACAGTATATTGCTACCAGACTCGTGGAACAAGCACAGAGCTATACAATAAATAAAAACAAAACTCCCTATCCTCTCTGCTCTGTTCTCCAAATTGAAGTAGCTGGAGTCTTACAGCAACATTTTCTATATTTCATTATAGTCTGTATTTGCTGCTTAAGCATGGAGAACTTAAGTGACTGCAGTAAGTCATTATGAGGGAGCACGGTTCAGTAATGGGGTGAATCCAAAACCTCAGCACGGACACAGTGAAGCACTGCTAATCAAAAGGGGGAAAAAAACACAGTGGAAGAGAAGTTTGAACCATTCACCGAATAAAACCCAATGATTCTTACACACCTATCTTGCTCATGAAAGTGGGATGCTGGGGAAAATAAAAAAGGTTGACATATTATCTCATTTGAGGAAGCAAACTACCAGATCAAAGCACTGCTGATTTATGAGCAAATCTCACCTACCCTTTTAAGAGCTTCCCAAAATTACCAGTGGATATGATAGAATCATAGAATCATAGAATGGCCTGGGTTGAAAAGGATTACAATGATCATTGAGTTTCAACCCCCCTGCTATGTGCAGGGTTGCCAACCACCAGACCAGGCTGCCCAGAGCCACATCCAGCCTGGGATATCACTGCTTTAAGAACAATGCGTGGAAAAGGAGGGGCGTGAGGGTTTTCACTCCACACATAAAATAATCTCTATGTGGAGCATGTTAAAGTTCCTTTGAGGGGCTCTATAAAAATCCCTACACAGGAGAGGTAAGGAAATACATTGAAATTAACCAAACTAAGCCACAGAACTAAAAGACACGAGAGAATGTTGGAATATCATACAATCATAGAATATCTGCAAGTTCAGCCACAAAACTTGAGTTATTTATAATCAGATATAAAGAATAATGAGGAAAGGGCACGTTAGACCTTCTTCTGCATTGTCCCTTCACATGCCCATAATTAATGTGGCTGTGGGAAGCATGTCCTGCTTTGCTCAGGCAACTAAGATGGAAGACTGCACATCTCAAGGGACTGAACGAGGAGGAAATCCACAGAAAAAACAAACACATCCACCCATACGTCCAGCGCTGTCATAATTAATGACAGCAAAGAACTGAAGAGATATTAAACGCTGGGCCTCAGGGGTTAGGTCAATCTCTAAGTATTATAGATCCAAAGGAGACCATGCAGAGAATCACATTATTTCGTATCTCCCTCCTGCATGGCTCTTACACTTTCCTCCCAAAAAAAAGACCGTAATGAATATTGTCAGAGACAAGATACCGGAATAGATGGACCTTAAGTCTCATTCAATTGCTGTGCCTGTATTGTTATTAGAAGAGAAGCTGTCACAGGGGTCCAGATGATGATGGAGCCCCTAAAAATGAAAGGGCAGGAATAAAAGGAATGAGACAGAAGGCAACTCAGGCAGCATCTGCTCCCGTTCCCCTCCTGCCTCAGCACAGACACAGTCCTTTGCATGGCTTGGTAGTTCTTACAGCTAGGGCTTCTGCCCTGTTCCCAGGGGAAAAAAAAAGAAACAGGTTTCTATACAGCATCTTTCTCTGTTGATAACTTCCTTTTCCTAGAAATTTAACAGGGAGTGCTGAAATTAAATAAATAATGCCACATCCTACATTCCGTGTCCATCTCAGCTCCCTTCCTGGCCCACCGCATGGACTCAAAAAAAAGTGACTGCAGAGCCAAACCCTGGCTGGAAACAGAATATATTTATTACACTTGTCCACAGCCTACAAGGAATTGGTGTGTTTGTGCATAATTTAGTAGATTGTTGCATGAGTTCACTGTTATGGGCTGAACATCTACTTTAATGGTTATAGATACAGTCTGAGCTTTCAATCTGCTTTGCCATTTCCAAAGGGGAGAATAATGTAAATAGCCACAGGAAAAAAGGGATACAAATAACAGTGCGCAGAGCGGGATTTGTCACCTGCCCCAGCCCTCGGGTTCCTTCCTGCCTCAAAGTGCCAAAAGTTGAAGAACTGGAGCAAGGGGAACCAGGCTGCTGAGGGCTGTGGGACCTGGGGTTCATGGGTGCATTGCTGCCAGTCACTGCACAGCCTGAGTTCTACAGTACCAAAGCCCTTTCCAGAAGATGCTCATTGACTCTCTGCTGCTGTTGTTATAGCCTTTAAAACCTGAAGGAAACTTCAAAGGCTGGGAGAGCTGAAGAGCAAATATTCACTGGTGTCTTAAAATGAAAGCTAAGGTAGGGCAACGAGAGGAGGAACAGTTGGTGAACAGTTGGTGAATGGATATTTTTATGCAAGGAATGCCTGAAGGAAAGAGAAGAAAAAAAACTGTGTAGGAAGAAGAAGCAATTAATATGCTGCTTTCTTTTTTTTTTTTTTTCTTTCTCCTTACGCTTATTTTGATTTAAAAGTCTATTGTTTCAGTATTGCAGATTAAGGTCGCTACACAATTTACTGTGGAAAAAAAAAAAAAAAAAAAGTGGCCATAATGGGGAAAATTGAGAAATGAAAGGGCCCGTGACAGAGTTTTTAATTATTCCAAAACGATCACAAAGATATTCTGAATTAATTTTCACATTTTTGCATTTGTACATTTCAAATGAATATGTGTACAGCTATCATTCAGCTCGCTGGGAAATGGCACGCATCCCTAAAACCAATTCCCTAGTTAATGCTTGTTCTTGATTAGAAAGGCCACCAACTGTAACAACGTCACGCTACAAAACATTAAATACTTTTACATTGTGAACTACCCTCACCACAAAGTCCTGACTTCCCCAGAAACACACTCAACAGCAGTCCTTAGAGCCTTCAGGACATAAATCACTGGATCCCAATTCCCTCTTGCATCTTACCAATTACAGGGTATGGACCGTTAGGTGTGCATCTCTACTTAGCTTAATGGGAGCTGTGAGGCCAATGCTTGCTAAGGCAGCTGAAATTACATCCCACTTGGCCCCCATCGCTGTTGCTTCACAGCTGCAAAAAAATATTAACTACAATTACGCAATTGCTCATTTCCTATTTTCTGCTGCTCAACGGAATGCAGCGTATGAGAGCTCAACAAGAAGTCACTGAGCAAAATATTAGCACATGGAAGCTAAAATGAACAAGACAGTTCCCTCACTGATGGCTATTGCTATATGGCTATTATTTGCAACTACTTTTTCAGCATCTTTTCAGTGGTTTGGAGCAGCCAAGCATCACCCCCATGCCTACAGTTAGTAGTGCACACTATATGCGTGTAAATGAACAGTGTTCTTAATGAAGTGGTTATGGCCATGCAAAAAGCAGGACCAGAAACCTTTTTTTCCTTTTTAAATTCTCATCCTTTTTAAGGGAAGTTCTACATTTAGGACTTGTATTTCACAGCTGGAGTGGAAGTGACCCACCTAACAAATGGAGAGAAGAAAGGAGAAAAGTGTAGCTGAGCAGTGATCACAGAAGAAACACTCTTCAGGAGTCTTTGCAAGAGCAGGAAAAATACTGGTACCAAATATTTAGGGGCAGTCATTCAACCGAGGTCCACGAGCTGCCTGCATTTCAAGTACTCATTCTTCTTTTTATTCACATTTTGCAACAATTCAGTGCATGAGTGAGGCTTAGTACGATGAGATCTTAGTGTAAAATGCGTATAATGGATCCAAGCATTAAGGTCTCCAATCTGGAGAAAATCTGACATTTGTGAAGTCCGTGGGAATGTTGCTGTGTGTTTCACAAACACTGAGATTTTACCCCAGATGACTTCAAAGCCAGAATGAACAATTCACTGGCAATAGGAATAGCAAACTGTTCATAACCTTTCATAGAATGAGACAGTCTTTGAGTAAAATCCATTTTCCAAGTTGCTCTGAATAACACAAGCACTTAAAATCATCTCCAGTTTAAGGATCATTCAGAAAATTATATTGTGGCTACTGCCTTGGTCAAAGTCAATGGGACACCGTGCAAAAGAAAACAGAGAAAACTCTCCTACACGAACAGTGTAAGCATACATGCAGGCAGATTTAGTGGTTTGGGTTATTTTTCGTGCTCAGACTTGTGATTCAGGGCATCGCTGTCCTTGTCTGAACTTCAAATTACAGCAAATTGCAGAGCAGTAATTTCAGGCAGCTGACTGCCTCCTCTCTGAAGAGACAAGTCTGGGATCAGTTACAGAAACTCGTCCTTATTCACAAAGTCCACAAACCCCCTTAACTCTTCAAAACACTGCAGCTGTTTATCTAATATTTTCAGCTTAATTTCTCATGGTATTTATATACATATATATTACACCTATGTATTCCAATTCCACACGTATCACTGCACCCATGCAACAAACACTGCGTAGACTTTCTTTGTACTCTGTCATTAAGAGCTGTATTGACAGCAAACAAGTTACATATCTTTTTTTTAACAACATATAATTTTGCTGTTGTTTGCACGTTTTCTCCAAGACATATTGGATACCATTTGCTTTTCATTACAAAAAACGTGCTGACAACAAAATCACATGTTCCTGACACACAAAAGAAAGAAGAAACAGCTACCAGTTTTGGGACAGGGGAGTTGTTACATGGCAAGCATGATACATCATTATAGGGGTGTTCAGAGCTTGCACACATGGAAGTATAGCACGTATGTCTGTCGAGACACAATAGACGTGCTTGAGACTTCCCAAATCCTGTTGTTTTTATTCATATTGCGGTGCATTGATAAATTATTTTTAATTATCAGAAGGTAATTAAATCTGGATATCCAAGAGTAGCCAGGTGAAGATCTATGCAGTTGGGTGCTACACGTCTCTGTATGTTCATGCCCACAGAGCTGTAATTCATCATCTGAACACCCAACAGGAAAGGCAACGTAATGTCCAACTTAATGACAGAGCTAATTTCTGACTCTTTATATATGTAAGATAAATCAAAGAGAATTAAATCAAATATTTGTATAAGGGCCTTTGGAGAAGTCTGGACCATTATTAAGCAGTATAGATCTCAGCTGAGGTGAGATATACAACTCCACTGGAGTTGAGCGGTGAGATTTATTTATTATTGCCCAAGCTGACCACTCTGATCTCTCTGGAGCTATATTCAGGCCTATCTGCTTCTTTAAGCATGCACTTGTGTCTAAAATGTCACTGCTTCCCAGCGTGGTCTCTCTCCCCCCTCTCAGCTCCCATCTCTGGCCTTTGCCAGTTGGGGTCAGTGCAGCTGAGCAATGCACTGCAGGAGCCCTAAGCACTGCCAAGAGTCATCATCAGTGGCCAGGGAAGCGTGTGCTGAGCACGGCAGCAGCACCGTGCAATGGGAGCTCTGCTCTTTGTGTTGTGCACCCACGCAGCAGGGAGTGATGCAACCACACACAGCTGCAGGCTTCAAACACAGGCTGTGTGTGTGAGGGCTGCAGAGCTGCTGTTTGGTAACAGAGAGGGAACTGGGAGAGGAGCAAAGCCTGGAACCTACCTGCCCACCTTCCCAAAGCTGTGCAGGGAATGCATTCAGTGACACCGCACTGCTGGCCAGCGCTGGCTCTATATGCAGCAAGGCTGAACCAAGCCAGGCAGCAATGAGCAAAGCAGCAGCTGTTGGATCTAGATGCCTCGTGGGGACCAGGTGAAGCCCTTCCAGGGCAAGAACCACACAGTCCGTCATTAGTGTGTTCTTAGAGCTGAAGGCATGAGGAGGGCTGCAGTTTGGAGGGATGATTTCCAGAAAGAAGAAGCCAAAAACCAAAGCAGCAGAAATAAAACAACTTTTTGCCACCAAACTATCATGGCAATCATTGGCCAAGAAGAACACTGAGACCTGTGCAACACTGATCAACTGCAAGGGGCACAATTATCAAAGAGCAGAACAGCAGAAGAAGGCAGCAGACAGCAGAACAAGGCAGGCGATTCTGCAGCAGACAACAATCTTCATATCACTGGCCTGGAATAAAATGTAGCTTTATTCAGGTAAAGCTCTCTTTAAAATCTGGGAGAGTATTGAGCAAGTAAAAATGAGGACCTCACGCCCCAGCCCTTCCATCTCTCTAATGAACTCCCAGACACAGAGGACAAAATGTTGCCCAAGGAGTGCCTTCCCCACTGCACTCCATGTAGGTTCACAGCGACATCAAGGCATTCCTGATGTGCAGATCCAGGCAGCAGCCCACTTATAGGAGCAGCACAGCACAGTGTGCACGTCTGCTTTAGGATTCTTCTGTTTTGTTGCTTCAGAGCACCAGAAACATATGACATAATCTGAATATTTATGGCACGCTGTGTAAAAGCAGAAGCTGTACATCTCATTACAGGAGTTCACCCTTGTGCTGGAGTAACCTGAATTCCCTATTTCTGCTCTGCTGCTGGCCCAGACCGAGCCGTGGTGCTGATAGCAGAGCGTTGCAAATCTTCCAGCAGCCCTTTCAAAGCCAGAGCCCGTGTAACAGAGTTCAGCTAGCCACTCTCCTTCATCTGAGGGGAAAGCTTGCCTTAGGCACAAACAAAGCTTCAAATTGATTTAATTTAAAATTTCAAACTTCTGTATGCTGCTCAGCCTCTGACTGCCATCTGCTTTTTCAGCTTGCCGTGACAGAGAGCACATTTTTATTATGTTTGTTCAAGCAAGTCCAGCAGTGCAATATTAATTTTCAGAGTTTGGGAGTTCTGTACGCTTTTAAAAAGCTGCTAGTTTGAAATCTGATCACAAATTATCAACAACAACATCATAGCTTACTGAGCCAGCTTTCAACACCGCATCTTCTGAGCCTGAAACCTTCTTTCCTGTGACATGCCACACTAGGCATGCCTGGGCTTTTTCTTTTTCCCTTTCTCTCTTTAAAAACTTTGTGGGTTTTCTTCCAAAGGTAAAGGAAAAAAAGTGTCTCCTGGACCTCTACATTAAGTTAAAGTACTTTTCCAAACTGATTAATTAAGAGCTCTTCTTCTACTGCCCCATCCCTGGAGGCATTCAAGGCCAGGCTGGATGTGGCTCTGGGCAGCCTG
>JAOWBP010004015.1:17461923-17475628 GCA_028571105.1 Tragopan temminckii
GAGACATTAAAGGAGCTATATTCTGAATTCCTGCCGCTTTATAAAAATATGAACTAATAGAACAGTGACATGGCTCCACTGTCTGTTTTGATGGCTGATTTTAGGCGCTATGTGGCAACATATTGGTGTGTAAAAGCAGCAGTGCACTGTGACCTACCCAAAGGCAGGGGACTGGGATGGATTTGGCTGCATGAATGAGAACAGAAGTATTTAGAGCTGGGGGCTGCAGGAACCCCAAATCCCAAATGTGCAGCAGTGTTCCTGCCACTTGGCTGTGGTCCTGGGCTGTATTATCTCTGGGTTATACACTTGGGGGCAATTCCATCCTTGCAGAAGAGCTGTATGCAAAAGTGTATGGCAACAACAGCACCTGGATGCCCTGGCTGTGGCTTTCAGCAGTGTTCGGGAGGAGGGAAATAAAAGTATAGCAGCTGCAATGCCACAGGCCCCTGGCCTGGGGGAAGCATTGGGAGACCACTGCTCACATCTACTATTCCAAATGGGCAGAAAAAACAATGATGGTGTCCGTGCTGCCTTTCTCTGACCACTCTGTTTCTGCTCAAGGTGAGTCTGCACACGGGAACAGACCACAAGAAACAGTAGGTCCACATGGAGTTGGATGAACACATGTACCCTTCACCACAGTTATTTAAAATCTTTGCCACATCTTCATCAATTTTATAAGATCTAAAGGCATAAAAAAAACCCCAAAACTATCACATTTCATGCCAACCAAAACCTTCCTGCACTTTTTTTCAGCTCTCATTGCAGCTGTGCCACAGCCTGTCATCACCACTGTTACTTACAGGCTCCCAGAGCACTGGGGAAGGAAAGAATAAGCTGGCAGCTGTGAACAAGCTGACAGAAATGGAATGGGGATGGCTCGCCAGTCCCAGGAGCACCCCGACATCCCTATCTGGGTATTAACTGCTACGAATCACACACAGATAGGGGTGCAGAGAGGTTATTACTGCAAAGCGTGCAGCCACGCATCGCAGACACACCGAGAAAAGTTTTTAATTGCACCTTTGTCAAAAGCAGGGACTGAGAATATCTCCTACCATTTAGATTGCTGTCAGTGCTGTGAAAGGTGAAACAAAAAATGCCATTCCTGCCAGAAGAGTGAGGGCAGCAGCAGCCGTAACAATGACTCATGCTGAGGTCCCATCATACGTGACACCAGAGCTGGTGGCACGACTGCCGAGTTAACCTGTCTCACCTCTGTATTTAGCTGACTGAGTTTCTCCCTTAATGAAGCGGTTTGATTTATGGATAAGTCATTTGCCTTCATAATCATAGAATCACAGAATGGCTTAGGTTGGAGGGATCCTTAAAAATCATCCAGCCCCAACCCCTTGCCATGGGTTCAATTGCCAGCCACCAGATCAGGCTGCCCAGGGCCCCATCCGGCCTGGCCCTGAATGCCTCCAGAGATGGGGCATCCACAACCTCTCGGGGTAACCCATTCCAGTGCCTTTCCACCCACTGAGTAAAGCATTCTTTCCTAACACCGAATCTAAATCTCCCCTCTTTTACTTTAAAGCCATTCCGCCTTGTCCTATCACTATCAGAAGGTGTAAAAAGTCAGTCCCCCTCCTGCTTGTAAGCTCCTTTCAAGTACTGGAATGTATTAAATGTTCATCTTTTTTCCCCCCTAGATTTGTCACTTGAAATGCAGTAATTGGTGCTCATAACTGTGCTGATGTGTCACCAAACGAGCTCAAGCCATGATGTGCATTCCCAGCTCTCTGCATTGCACCAATGCTTGACTACTAGCCACAACCTGGGGACAGGAGGATGCCAAAGAGGAGGGCTAAGCCTGTCCTCATCACACCCTGATCTGTAAGCCCCACTGGAAGCACTGAGGACACACAGAGCAGCAGAACAATCCGGGCAGGACATCAGCATGGGGTCCAGCCATTTCTGAAACATGAGCCCAAGGAATCTGCTGAGGACTGACCGTACCATTCAGGTTTGAAAGCATTGTTGAATCAGATCTTCATCTCTTGGCATCTCAAAACATGAAAACACATAAGACTGTGCCAAGAACCTGCTATAAAAATAATTGTTTTTAGTTTAAAGACTAAGTTATAAAATACCTATAGCGTTGCAACTGGTCTTATTTTCTCTGCAAGCATTTTGCAGTCGATCATTGTTCTTCATTTACAATTTGAATCAAAAAAGTACTTGTTTTAATTAGTTTTATAAATTTGCTCAGCTAAATGAATACTGTAATAAACAGAAAAACTACAGAAAATGTGCATAATCTAAGCAGATTGTATTACTGGTGGAATAAACTGTAAATCTATTGCTTCATTAAAATTATTCCAAACACCAAGACACGAAACTCGGAATTATGCTGCCATACAAAATTTACAGCTGATTTTAATAAACTATGATTGCCTGAGCTACAAAAAATTTTCAAATTTGAAAGGTCTTCATCTATACACGCGGGGTTTTTTTTCCCTTTTATATATTTACTTTTAGGACGTCATTTGCATCCTGATTTGATCAATGATTACAGTAAGAGGCATTTGGGCTTCTGTTCACAGCTGCAATGACTGGGAAAGCGATGCAACTGGAAGATGAGAAATTGTCAAGCAAGGCTTACAAAGTGCCAGAAGCCCCGGCTGCAGAAGAAACCAGACCATCCTGAAGCCACGTTGCTGATGGCCTCTGGTGCCTCCAACCATGGTGAGCTACCAGCATGGGCTGCCCAAGAAGGTGGTGGAGCCACCATCCCTAAAGGTGATCAAGGAAAGGTTGGATGTGGCACTGAGGGACATGGCCTAGAGCAGTCATAGGTTGATCATAGAATCATAGAATTACAGAATGGCCTTGGTTGAAGCCAAAGGACCATAATGATCATAGAGTTTCAACCCCCCTGCTATGTGCAGGGTTGCCAACCAGCAGACCAGGCTGCCCAGAGCCACATCCAGCCTGGCCTTGAATGCCTCCAGGAATGGAGCATCCACAACCTCCTTGGGCAACCTGTTCCAGCGTGACACCATCCTCTGAGTGAAATCATGATTGGACTAAATGATCTTGGTGGTCTTTCAAACCTTAATGGTTTTATGAGCCTGAGATTCTATGTGTACATCTTAGGGATTCCAATTGAACTAAGAGATAAAGGCAGGAGGTTGTTTATCATCACAGCAGATTTCTACCTACATTGCACTGATAACACCTATGACTGTATATTGACATGTTCTAATGGAAATAAATGTGCAATCTGTATACTACGTTGTAGCAGACACTGCTATCACACATACCTGCTTGGAACTGAGCAAAGGAGAAAAAAATCTCACTCAGTGCTGGAGGAAAGGGAACAGATGGTGCAAAAATTCACATACACACGAATTCACACTTTTTTTATGACACGAGGTTACTGGCGAGATCCTTCCGTGCTTATGCTCAAAAGGATGATGGCTGGAGTTAGTTGTTCCAGCCACTAAACCCATCTCTCCAGGTGATGCTGAATGCTTCCTATGCCCCGCTCCACCTGTCCCTACAAACCCAGTGAGCCGTGTCACTGCATACAACCCAGTTATCCCTCAGCAGAGACTGGTAAGCTTGTCACGGCTCACATCACCATGACTTCTAGCTCTGGCAGATGTGTTTTAGGTGCTGGCATGCGCCTTGGCTTCAGCTGCACTGCTGGAGAGGGAAGCTCTGTCCTTCTGCCCGTCTCCAAGCTCCCACCCTGTCCAGAGGAAGAGGACGAAGCACAGCTTGGCCTCACCCAGGGTGCATGCAAATGGCAGCCCAGCATCTGCAAATGCACCGTCCCACGTGGTTTTCTGAAAATGGCTCTCTAGAAAGCATGCTCTACAAATAAAACATGTTTAATAAACCAAGTAACCAACTAAAATAAATAAACCATGCTACTGAATGACAACTTCCTTTGCTGAAGAGCCTGTAAAACACTTTCTAGAGCTTGGAAAACACTTGCCTTCAAAATATTTTGCATGAAACACTATTATTCCATACACAGCTGCAAAGGTGTGTGTGATGTGTCAGCTAACAAACTCCCTGATGCACACACAGCTCTCCAGCTCCACACTGACACGAACCACACAACCTGACTGTAAGCTTCAGCCAGCACTCAGCTTTGTAACTGCACGTTACAGCCTCTTAGAAAGCAGTAACAAGCTCTTTACGTTGCAGGAGTTTCCATTGCCAGCAATCAGTGGGCTGTGCAGCTCACCATTTCACCTCCACATTCACTGGAAGGAAGGACTGAAGCCAGACTCATCAGAGGAGGCTTCCAGAGTCAATTTGTTCTCTTTGCCCTTTTTTATTCTCTGTCTAAAGCTGAGCATGCAGGAAGAGAACCCAATCCAATGCGGCGTTGACTTGTTTTTCCCTCAAGACAGAAGCGTCCTTTCTTTAAAAGAAAGAAAGAAAGAAAGAAAATCCTGTGTATTTCCACACACGTTGCAATCTGGTAAATTACCAGAATGTATTATTTATATAAAAGCCTTCTGCTTTGGAGAGATCCGTAATTGTTGGCTTCCTTGCCACGCGCTACAACACAGCTTGCCTTGTTTCACAGCCAGAAGTGCTGCTGCATCTTTTTGTCTCCCTCTCCCCAGCAACTCGGCTGTTCTTCCGAGACAGACTGTACGTGTCAACAGGTGGGATGGGCATTAGGAGGCAGCTTCTACAAAGGACCATCTGGGCACAGCGTGTGGGCACGGAGCGCGGGATCCGCAGCCAACGATGCTGCAACATCTGTCTGCCTGCAGCCTGAGCACCTACGGGAAAGGTTACGCTGCCAGCTGGGCCAGGTATGAGCGTGGAAAAAAATAATTATAATAAAAATAAAAATCCCTAGCCTATGGGGACAGATTTTTGGCCTCTTTATACGTTTTAAACTCAACGTTGTGTTGAATTCAAAGCTGAAGCATCTTCCCTCTTCTCCCCAGCACAGAGACGTGCTGCCCAGCAAACCCTCTCCTGCAGGCACAGGACCCCGCTCCACATGATGGTGGTGGATACAATGTGCTTTGCCTGCATAAAACTTGGGATTAGACAGGCAAATACTTCTCAGCCAGATTCCCCAGTGGTACCGTTGAAGCAGGGAGCTTAAATATATTAACGTGCCATCAATCATGCACTTGCAAACCCACAGAGTAAGTCAGAGATAACAATTTCCCCTTTATTCCTTATGGATTTTACTATAAATAAACAAAATCATTCCCACCCTGCACATTCCCGTTCCAAGACTGCTGCCAACTGACATTTCTGATATTCCTCTGAGTAAAGCATTGCCAAACATTTCCATATCTTTAACAGCAACCGAGGCAGCAGCTACTGAGGACTCCTGCAGTCCTCGCCCCATTGTCACAGCGGCCAAACCCCAAAGCTTCCAAACAATTTCTTTGGCTAAAACCTGAGTTTTGTCTCTCCAGGCTTTTAAAAACCACACTTTGCTCACAGTGCAATGTGCTCCTACGACAAGCAGACAAGGAAGAACATCACCTTTCCCTCCTTGAAGGAAGATGCAATGCAACCTGGTCATTTGTCCAATGTAACACCACGTGGGGACTTCTGGACCTTTCCACTTGTTTGAGCTCAATGCATTTTTTTAACATCTTTTCTTACTGTTTACTTGCTTTTTCAGGGAATACGTGGCAGGATACAACACTTGGGAAATAGGATCTTCACCTCAGCATTACCACACTGCAGAGCCAGAGCTAGAAGAGTGGCTCAACCCCACCTGACATTTCTGTGCTCTCTTTTGATCCCCAAAAGCTGAATTTTCCATCATTTTTCACAAAGGTATATGCCAGATCTCCCAGCCTTTCCCCTATTGCTCATCAAATGACCAATGACACAGAGGTGCTTGGCTCTGTGGCAGTCCCACCCCGGATTGCCCTGCTTTCCAGAGCTTTCAGTTCTCCAGCTTCTGGTAAATGATGCCTGTGTGAATCACTGGCTGCATAATGGGGTTATTTCAGAGCCATTTCTGAAAGTTCTTAAACTGATAAAAAGGTAAGCAAGGAAGAAAGCCCCCGGAAGCCTAAAACAAACCCAACACAGAAATAGCTTCTCCTCAGTCACCTTCATTTCCTCTGCATTTTCCAGGAGAAACAAAGGCTCCAGGCAAGTGGCAGGTCTGTAAACAGAAGTGGTCGGAAAGTCAAAGCGAAGATCTAGAGAGACTGGAACAAGAAATGACACTTCAAGCACTGAGGCAGAAAGTGTATCCACAACCTTGACCAAAATGCAGGCACACTCGACCTCAAAAAGATGAAAGAAAGAAGAAGCCAAAGGGCTTAGATGCCAGCTATAAAGGAGAATTGGTACCATCTTCAGCTGTAGAGGGGATGAATAAGACGTGATGGGGGGATGAATGATGCTGGCAAACACACACCTCGCTGCTGGTGGTGACACGAGCAAGGTGTGGGCATCGGTGATTCATCAACGCCTGGAGGCTGATGAAGGGCAGAAGAACATCCTCGTTCACATCCAACAGGGCTTTTTCACTATCAGCTCTCACAGTCAGGGTTGGGATATGAGCCAACTGCCAGCAGACAGAGTTTGCTCCAGGTGAACCCTTCCAAAGCTGCCAGTTATCCCATATCACACAGCTCTGTCCAGATAGGAACAGGACCAGACTCATCACAGCTGTGATCCAGTATGGAAAATTCTATCTGGTTATAAAAATACATTCCTGTCTTCTCCCCAGCTGTTCTAAGGTCTGAATTAAACTGAATATCTCATGACTGGAACCTTTCTTTAATTCATGCTGAAGAGCCCTCACACATCTGTGGCACTGAACAAAGCAGTAAATTCACCTCTACATCTTTATGCTTTCCTGTAAGTCTTTAAATCATTCATAGTCAGACTTTCTGTGTGTTCTGAATTGGACAGAAATGTTTCTAGCCTGTAACTTCGCCATTAATTTTTGAGGGATGAACTCGCTAAAGATAAAGCTCTGTTCTTTAATCACAAGGAGAAGGAGCATCAGCAGCACTCTGCTGCCTCAGAACAAGCCCTAGCAGTTCCTGGGCTGAAGTCAGACCCCAAACTGAAGTCTGAATTCACATCCCAAGTGAACTACCCATGATGCAAGGAAGGGTTAACAGTGCTCAAGATTCTGCCCCTTATAAGCACTAAAAAAGTTGTGCAAACTCACACCTGCCACGCAACGTGCCTCTGTGACTCAAAGGCTCCAAACGTGCTTCCCTGTAACAAGTAATGCAATTACACTCCAAGACTTGATATAAATTTGAAAGTAAGTTTGAGAACAGGCTCTGCTGCATCATCTGAAGACACTAAGTGGGGTGAACAACAGAGCTGCACAGTAGGAAACGAAAGACTTCACTGCACTGAAACTAATTTGTGAGACATCTACCCGCGTTATCTTCATTGAGATGCAGCATGCCAGGGCTCAGAGGTGAAAACCACTCCTGAATACAGCAAAAGGCATTAAACCAGCATTAAAGGGACTGGCTAAAACACGCAAAAATCCCAAGAAAAACCTTCCTCAATAAGGACTCTTTATAGCAAAACACTGCAGCCTTTAGGATATCAGTGACATCCACTGTCCCTGCCTTCTGACATCTGCCCTTTCCTCAATGAACTCTTTTTCCTCTGTGGGTTGAACTCTGAGCGATGAGGTCCCCACAGTGATTGCTATAGAGGCTGGAAGCAGAGAAGATCCCCACAGGGGTTTGCTACGCTGTGAAATCCCCCACCCAGCATATTTAGCAGTGACATAAAGCAGATCTGCATGGCGGAGCCCTCTCCTTCCCTGTGGGGTCTGTATCAGCCCCCTTAGAGCCACGTATGACTTCAGATGATTTTAGGGCCAAGGGATTTTTCGTTGAAAGTACAAAAACCTGCTTTTGCAACAGCAAAATGCTGCGAGGAAAAGGGAGCGCAGTACAATAGCATGCTGTCAGTCAGCAGGCTGTCTCTTTAGCTGCTCCAGTCCTGTCTACAGCATTGCTTGAGGCCAGTCTCTCAAATGCAAGCCCCAATCCCCCAGTGCTATGCGTTCCTATGGGTTTCTCCCTCCTTCTGAAACTGCTCTGAGACGGTTCATCCCACAGCTCTGCATCCCCCTTCCACCTCTGACCTTTCCAGGGCAACTGGGAAATCCGAAATTCACTGAGAGACTTTTTAAAGTAAATAGCATACATACAATTAAATCATTAAATCTTCCCTCAGACCTCAAAGAAAAAAAAAAACAACACCCAACACCCTCCCTGATTAACAAAGGTCATCGAATCTCAAAAGTTTACTCCAAAAAAAAAAAGTCAAACACATGCTACAACCCTCCCCGACAAAGTAAAGTAGGAAGAGCAAAACTGGTTTTCCAGCTGGGCTGGCACATGGAGAGGCCCCAGTGGCACAGGGACCAACAGAGGGTGATGACACACTGGAACAGGTTGCCCAAGGAGGTTGTGGATGCCCCATCCCTGGAGGCATTCAAGGCCAGGCTGGATGTGGCTCTGGGCAGCCTGGTCTGCTGGTTGGCGACCTGCACATAGCAGGGGGGTTGAAACTACATGACCATTGTGGTCCTTTTCAACCCAGGCCATTTTATGATTCTATGAACCCTCAGTGGGCTCTCACAGCTCCCAGCAACCTCCTTCACAGAGAGGAGCGTATGGAAATACTAAAATCCTCAGTCATCTTCCCTCACGTGGCCATCGTGCTTCCCTCTGTCAGCCGGCTGCGACTGTGTTAACCTGACTGATCCATAATTCATGACCATTATCCATGCTCAATAATTGCAATGTTAATATTTTGGTAATTTCAAAGTACCTTTCCCAGGCAGAGTTCAGGCTGTACCACTGACTGATGCATTATTTAATATTTAAGTGTTTATGAACAGAACTTCTCTCTCTCCTTTTCCTTCTCAATTCATGTCTAAAAATCGTTTTCAAAGTGTTGGGGAAAGAGGAATTTTAAGAGAAAAATCTCACTAATTTAAGGCTTAATTTAAACACGATGAAATGTGTAATGGCCAATCTATCCATCAAAGCCAATTCTACAGTACAGATGCACTGAAAGCTCTTCACTTTCTGATCACCAGGAGATAACACCATCAAATTCAGTTCTACAGTCTATGAGGATTGCAGTAGAAAAGCACTTAGTGTGATATCCAAAGACAGCTTAACAACTACTACTCATTTGGCTCAAAGACAAGACCAAACATATTAATAACGTGAAAGCTTCCTTAAACAATGTGCTTCATCAGAAAAGGAAGTAAAAATACCTGAATGGGACACTCCTAGATTAAAAATAAAAATCTAGATGAGTTCATCCAGAGGGCCTTGACTTTTTCACAGCATAGCAAGCTGGCCTGTGAATAATTTGGGGCTGTGTTCCTGTTCTAGCTGCAAAGCCCATCAGCTGCAGAATCCATTGCCATTCACCTGCTGCTCCACGCACTGGTTGCTCTTCTTCCTGACCACGCTCATTTCCAGCTTTTCCTGAAACACTTCTCTAGAGAAGTTCATGTCCTCACCTCCTATTTCCTTGTTTCCCATCAGTCTCCTAACTACCACACAGGGCTGGCCAGAAAACAAAGAACTTATCTCAGCCTTATCTCCTTCAAACTTTGGATTTTCCTAAGGTGTACCAGACTAAGTATCACTGCCTGGCATTGAGCTGCTGGAGAAAATCCAATGTGACTGAGCAGAACTGCCCACCTGCAGCAGCACTGGGGACGTGACAAACACCAAGTTTACACACACACACAGACAGTGCAATGGTGACAAGTAGTACAAAGGCTTATTTGATCCGAAAACAGGATGACTGCATTGCTCATGTCAGAAAGGAATCAGTGGAAGTGTAACAACAGGCCATTCTACATGCTATGTGCAGCATATAAAACACCAAAAGTGCTCTTTTTGTTTTGTGTGCTTTTCTAGCCTGGTTTCCCAGGAAAAAAAAACAAACCACAAGAGCAGTGCAATTGTTCTGTCAGTCATTGCTTCCCCAAATAACTTCTGAACCTGTTGGCTCATCTCAGGTTTGACAGATAGGGAGAGGTCTCAAAGGGATTACATTCTTACCAGATGCGTGAAAATAATAGAGACTCCAGCTCATGTCTTCCCTAGCTCACCTCACGCTGCTCCTACCTCTGGGTACCAATTAGACCACAAGCCAGAAGCAGCTCTGAGGATAAGGAAACAGCAGAGGGAAATACTTATATCATCAGACAACACACAGAGGAAAAATGACGCAGCGGCTGCTCCAACCACAAGATGTGCTCAGACGAGGGTTCCTGCCTCCTCCACTTCATCACCCTCCAAAATGCAGAGCAGGATCCAGCATCACCCATACAGGCAGCCTCAGCAGCTGGCTGACGCATCTTCTACGCTTTCTTTGTTCTCAGAAGTCAGTGGTGACCCTTGCAACCCCTGCGTGATGTTGGTGACAATGCCCCATGGACTGCCCTGTTTCCCCAGGGCACGGCAACAAATGGCATTACCTCCCTCGACCTCAGAGCTGCATGCATGAGTGCATCCCCCCAGCTGCTGTAGCACAGGTATGCTCCTGTGCAGGCAGTACAAGAAAAGAGAGAAGCACTGCCTGGCAAAAAGTAAGATTTCTATTCAGTATTAAAAGGACACATATGACTGAGAAGCTCTGGGACTCTCAACTCTAATAGCCAATGCTGCTAATTAAAACTGTTTGGAAGATCTGCAGCTAGCGTATAAATCACCCCACCACACGCTATAAATAAGAGGCAGATACTGAATTGAATAGCTCCCATTTGTCAACTGAATGAAGAGATCTGATCGTGCCTTTTTGAATAATAAATCCAAACATACCTAGCGGGGCACTGAGAGGTGCTGGAATTGTCTCTTTTATCAAACAACAATGATTATATTATAGGGTATGCATTACAGGGGATCATCCATTTCTCTTGTTTTCTCATTTCTTGCTGACATTTCCCCCCCCAGACAAAACATTCTGCTCTGTGCAGGATGTCTTCAGTTTAAGATCTCAGAGGCAAGGCAGGAATGTACACTACTGAGTGCTGATGCAACACACACCTACTAGGATGCATTGTGGAACAGAAGAACAGTTTTCTATAGGAAAACTGAGCTGTGAACACCGCTTTTCCTACCTGGTCCTTTTTCTATGGCATTTCCAAAGGGCTCTCAATGTGAATCATTTCTCAGGCAGAGGAGAGTCGCCTGGTTCTCATGGGCAGCATCCATTTACACCCAGAAAGACAGGGCTCAATCCCTTAAGATCATCTCATAACATCATTAAGCAACAGAAGCTCCCAAACGGCACTGGCATGAGGAACAGATTTGCACGGTTAATAATTAAAAAAGAAGTAAAATTACCTCACTTCTGCACGGAAAGCTCTTTCCAACCATGAACACTAGATTCTGCTCACAGTCACCATGTCTTTCTCACTGTAAAAAAAAAAAAAAAACAACACAAACAAATGGGCACCAATTAGGAAATGGCATTTATTAATGCTAAGTTCAAAGTGGCCTCAAATCTTGCACATGCACTCATAAAAAAGAAGATTTAGGATTCCCTGTCACACAGAACGCTACAGAAGGTTAATTGAGTTCACTGTAGAGGTATCATTACCTCTAAAACACACCAAAGGAAAAAAGCGCTGCAGTCGGGTTATGAAGACAGATTTATTTTAAGCCCTTAAAACGATTTGTTAAATTTTTGCCCTCTGACAGGATGATGATTCCTTTTGCCTTGCCCCCAAAACCCTCCATGGCTGAACAGCGACTCTTCACGGCCCCAGGTGAAGATGCTGCAGCAGACCCTGACCCTTATCATAGAATGGCCTGGGTTAAAAAGGACCACAATGATCATCTAGTTTCAACCCCCCTGCTACATGCAGGGTCACCAACCACCAGACCAGGCTGCCCAGAGCCACATCCAAAGATCCCTTCCTGAGATCTGTGCTGAAGCTGAAGGGGCTGAGCACTGCAGCATCATCCACAAGCAGCAGCAAAATGGCAGCAGCTGCCAGCAGCCCTTCCCATAACCCCACAATAAACACCCTCCTCCTCCTGGTCTGCTCCTTATCTGCTCAGTCTAGCAAAGCTGCAAGCCGTGTGTGCTTATATTATCAACAATAATTGTAAATCAGGGTGAATTTTATTATTTTGGGGTTATGTTTGTCAATAAAAAGAAAGGAAAAGATGGTGCTAGACTGGAAGAATTTGATGGCTACGCATTGATTTTGGGATCACAGCCAGGCTGAAGTGCTTACCTTGCTGTCTGCCCTCCCCATGCTTCCTTGATTGCTCATCTTCCTGAGTTTCAACAGTGTTCAGGATGCTTTTTCTCAGGCACAAACTTTCACTTGCAATAAGCTTAAGCAACACATATAGAGTTTAGGACTAAGTAGAGAAAGCTCTCTGCCCCCTAAAAGAGCCTTCAGGCTGGATGCCTTCCAGACCTTGCTTCAGTCCTGCCCTGTCCTCCCTGCAGCTGTTCAGGCACAAGAAGTCTGGCGGTGCTGGCAGTGCCATCAGCTCAAAGACATGGCAGTCACTGCTCAGTGCCTGGTGGTGCTACGCAGAGCCATTCACAGCACAACACATGCACTACTGGTGCACCCCACGCTGGAACAAGCAGATGGGACTCGGAGCACGCAGAGGATAAAACACCATTTTAACGATTTTATTTCTTTTCACATGACCCGAGCTTGAAATTAAGGTGCTAAAACCCAAGAGAACGAGAATTTCTGATTGGCAGGCAGTGATGTCACACCTGTGCCACTTACAGAGGTAATTCATCTGCCTGCCTCTAAAAAGAAATAATTCCCTCTCCCTTACAGCAGTAAGACACTGTAGACAGCCCATTTGCAGGGGATTACATGGCACTTCTCAGGTAGTTAAAGTCACTGAGCCTTTTGACCTTGTGCCTCCTAACGCTACTGGAGGCATAATCACATAGGAATGCACCGCTTGTCAAGTGTGTCTTAGTGCTTAAATAAAGCCCAGCCATCCAGCAACCCGAGCTGCGGACCTCTGGCTCATTTTCTGTGAATTATGACGAGACAATAACACGAATGTAATAAACAGCGCTATTAATTAGTTTATGATATCATTTCAGGGACAGACTAGGCAGGTGAAGAAACTCTAAAGGAAGCGAGTGCCATGCCAGAATGAACGCACTTCTCAAGCCATTGCTTTAAATGCAGATATTTCACGTCCCGTAGTGCTTACACAAGACGAGTAAATCTTTGCACATCTCAGTCCTGAAGTCACTGAACGAGTTGCCCTGACAGAGCAGATCCTACCTCACTCACTGTCAAAGTGTTCGGCACGTAATGAACGCCAGGCAAGGTGAAAATTGATACCAAGAGCGCTTCTAAGAGCTAAAAAGTTAACACCTAAACTGGAAATCAATATATGCTTTACGTATTGATCAGACAGGCAGAAATCTTTTTTTTCCTCTGCAGAGTGAATAGTGCTACAGGTTTGAGCTAAAGAACACAAAAAGAGCCGTCATTTTGAGATGCATAAAATGAAACTGCCCTCGTGAGGCCCCACCTGCAGTACTGTGTGCAGGTCTGGGGCCCCCAATACCAGAAGGATAGAGAGCTGTTGGAGACTGTCCAGAGGAGAGCCACAAAGATGAACAGAGGGCTGGAGCACCTCCCCTGCAAGGACAGGCTGAGGGAGCTGGGCTTGTTCAGCCTGGAGGAAAGAAGGCTGCAGGGTGACCTCATTGCAGCCTTTCAGTA
>JAOWBP010004015.1:17482013-17498177 GCA_028571105.1 Tragopan temminckii
GTGAAAAATTTCCTCCTAATATCTAACCTAAACCTCCCTTGTCTCAGTTTAAAACCATTCCCCCTTGTCCTATCACTATCCACCCCACATAAACAGCCATTCCCCCTCCTGTTTATATGCTCCTTTCAAATATCGGAAGGCCACAATGAAGTCCCCCCAGAGCCTTCTCTTCTCCAAGCTAAACAAGCCCAGTTCCTCAACCTTTATTCATAGGAAAGAAACTATTTCACTGGGAAACTATTTCACTAGTTTTACACTTCATCAATTTAAGCGTTAATGCTAATGCGAGACACTTCAAACCTGTCACAAAAGAAAAGAAAAAAATAAATCAAGTGTCTAATTAGAAAGCTGTGATGGCCATTTGGGAAAGTGGAGTTCAATTTTTTCCATTCACATGCTATACATAAGAAAACATCGAAGCCAGAAGTAAATGCAGAGCTGGCAGACCTGCAGGCTTCGGTGCAGAGCGAGAGCTCTTTTAGTGCTTGCCTCAGTACAAGGAGAAACCAAATCCCCAGGGTGCAACATCCCCGCCTGTGAGATTTACAGCTACACAACAGCGTGAAGTGTTGAACAAGAGCAGGAGAATGTCAGTTTTCTGTGGCATAAAGACTAAGGGCAAGTGTAATTTCTGATGTTAAACGTAACAGATTCCTCCACAGAGCTGAATCCTAATGGCAGGAACTCAGAACTGTGTCTTGCTTTTGAATGCTAGAAACACCGAAGTTCTCCTGTCACAAACAGGATGCAGCTCCTTGAGGAGCCATCAGGCTGTTTCACAAGTTCCTAAACACGCAGTTAATCATCAATAGAAACTGAAGCCATTGGCAATAACGTTATCCCTATAGCTGATACTGTAGGGTGATTCCGTCACAGTGTAGCATTGATTTTAAGGCTACAACAAACCTTACGGGGAACTGGAAGAGTTGGTAAGATTACTGCCGGGTGACAAAAGGAAAGTGTTTCCAAGCGTGGTAAGTTAATAAGAAACCATAAAAACAGACACTGGTAATACAAATACATGGAGAAGTTCCCCTTACCTCGCTGCAATGGAGATGCATTAAGAAGCATTGCTAGTTACAGGTTTGTCATCTAAATGAGAACTCTACTCCCTGTCCCCTGTATTCCTCTGCAAGCTGTGTGCTTCTCTTCTGCTAAAAGCTCCTCTTAAAAGCCCTACCAGTAATTGTCAAGTATTGGAACACTATCAGTAATTGTCAAGTATTGGAACAGTTCCTTTAGACATCAGCATCCTTACTTGCAAGTTAAGTGGACAATCTTTTCTCCACTTTTTGCAGTTTTGTCACATTTGCAAGCTAAAGTACATCTGAATATACCATTCATTCTCTTTATCCCTGTCCTCTGATGCGTTCAGTGTAGCCAACTTCTTACAGGAATAATCAGGACTCTGCTAAGGGCTCCAGATGCAGATGTTGTGACATACTGTACATTAATCTGTTGTCTCATGCAGTGAAACACAAATGCTAAAGATGCAGTCCAACAGAAGTCCTTCAGCCCATTTTGAGACCTGTATCACCACCTTCTGTAGCTCTAGGCTGAACTTTTGAACACTTTACAAACTAAAGAGCCATTGCAAATGACCTCTGTTCCTGTTCTTTAGAACTTAGATTGAAGTGCTCTTTCCCCAGCACTTCCAACATTCATGTCTGGCATTGAAAAAAATCCTCAGAGATCATGGTTCCAGTTTGTACGTTTTTTCTAGAATTGTCAGAATAAGCAGTAATCCTACAGTGATCCTCTGAATGATTATGGGGGAGAAGCAGCAGTACATACCCTAATTTCACAGAACCAGCAGCAGAATTCCTGCAGCTTTCTTGCTGCCTGTTTCTCCTAACAAATCAAACCGTGGACAACCTTGGAAAAATCCAATGTTGCTCTCTCTCATAAAAACATCCATCCACACTTGAAAATGAAATACGTCTGCCATCATTCAACAGAACAGTACTCCTCTAAGAAAAATAAATCACTACAGTAATGCAATTTAATCCATCAAAAGGAGGAGGGGGAAAAAATCACAGCAGGAGTCCATTACAGACATTACCACTGATATTATATTTGCTCTGCTCATTGTCTACACGCAAATTGTGCACACGTTTCCAGCCACAATGAAGAAAATCAGCGCTGTACTAATCAAGACAATTCTTACTGTGTCACTGGACCTGCAAAACAAATGTCTGCACCTCATTTGTTGTGATGCCTACCTGTACCACTTCCACCTCTGCCAAAAAGTTCCACCTAAATCACTGATTAGTGGAGTCAGCCTCCTGCATTGTTCGCAGGCCATTTCCAAGCTGCTTTTGAACAGAGGATAAGGCCTGGTGCACAGAATCACAGAATGGCCCGGGTTGAAAGGGACCTCAAGGATCATGAAGCTCCAACTCCCTTCCACATGCAGGGCCACCAACCTCCACATTTAATACCAGCCCAGGCTGCCCAGGGCCCCATCCAACCTGGCCTTGAGCACCTCCAGGGACGAGGCATCCACAACCTCTCTGGGCAGCTGTTCCAGCACCTCACCATTCTCTTTGTAAAGAACTTCCCCCTGACATCCAACCTAAATCTTCCCTCCCTCAACTTAAAACCATTTCCCCTTGCCCTGCTGTTATCTGCCCTTTCAAAGAGTTGACTCCCCTCCTGTTTGTAGGCTCCCTTTAGGTACTGAAAAGCTGCAGTTAAGTCACCCTGCAGCCTTCTTTTCTCCAGGCTGAACAAACCCAGCTCCCTCAACCTGTCTTCACAGGGGAGGTGCTCCAGCCCTCTGATCATCTTGGTGATCTCTGGACCCTCTCCAAAAGCTCTCTGTCTTTTCTGCATTGGCGGCCCCAGACCTGGACACAGTACTCCAGATGGGGCCTCACAAGAGTAGAAAGGGACAATCACCTCCCTCTCCCTGCTGGCCACCCCTCTTCTGATGAAGCCCAGGATACCATTTGCTTTCCAAGCTGCCAGAGCACACTGCTGGTTCATGTTAAGTGCACAGGATTGCTCATCTGGATTTTTGCTGTCTGGAAATAGCAAGGCAGCTGGAGGATCCTCATCAACTGAGAAGAGGGCCTTTTTCACCTAAATTTTAGCCACATGGAGTGGGCTCATTTAAGCTAATAAATGAGGTTTCTTCTACATTGCATGGTGAGGGACCTAACCATCTTGAGGACAGTCCCTCTCTGCCATCTCTCCATCTTAGCCAAGAGCCCAGCCCAGCACATTATGAAATACAGGGAGAGAACAAAGCATGAGTAATGTTACAGTCATTCAGGGCAAGCACACAGAAGTAGTTTGCTGGATCAGGAGTCCTGCTGCAGGAAACAGAGCTGCACACAGAGTTCCTCATGAAAACTGCTTGCTGTTCATTGTCAGCCCCAAAACTGGGAGTGCCAAAGCCTGTGAACTGCTCCATGGCTGAGGCTGGGCGGATTTTTTTTTCTTCACTCTTGTTTCACAGCATAAAGAGGATTTCATGTCCTCTCCAGGATCACTCTGCACTAAAAATCCAGAAACTAGAGCCTGGCACAGCGGGATTCATTCAATAACAATTCTCACTTTTCTGAGGATCTGTATGCACCAAAATCAATTAGCATTTGCCACAAACGTAACATAGCAACAGTGGACAAGCCCTCATTTGATGTAAATCAGTATAGCTCTTCTGATTTAAAAAAAAAACTTTACCAAATTTCATCAGCTGTAACTCTCACACAGCGCTTGTGAATAGCTCTATGGCTGGGGAAGTAAGGGTCATAAAATCTGAGTGCCAGGAACAGCAAGTGGTCAATTCAATTTGTTATCCTTTTTAGGGCTTCCCAAACATTTTATTTCTCTTGTTTTCAGAAGGAAGAGAATCAGGACTGAATACATGGAAGGTGTGACACAGGAACGATGGGCAAAAACTGTCCTGAAGCCACAAACCAATTACTTCAACAGCCAAAAAACCCATTCATAAAATGATCTTTATTAAATTCGCTGCCATATTCCAGTGCTTTTAAACTTGAGCACAACTGCCAGCACGCTGTGTGAAGTACCACTTCCTGTTGATTTGCTTTGTATTAATTACAGCACAATTAAAAGGGGAGCCTTCATTGCAATCAACTACCAGGTGCTTTAAAAACCATAACCAGAGCCTTGAGCATTTCTGAATGAAGTCGTCAGAGTTACTGGTGCACAGTGACCAGATTTATAAGTGTTTGTGCATTTAGGGATGAAAACCCTAACGTGAGAGAACTTTTTTTATGTTAAAAAAGGAGCAAAGCCTCCAATGGTAAGAACCTTGATATTGGTGGTACAGCTGGGTCAGAAACACCATCAGATCATCTGTTCTTGCTGTTGGAAGGTTTCAATCTGCTAATATGCTTCAAGGCTTGAAGAAAACCAACATAAAAGGCAGCAACAAAGAGAATAGCTTGACTGTGCATATTATTACATAAAGGAATGAATGGGATAATTGAAATATTAATATTCACTGCACTGACTGTTGATTAAACAATGCAATTCCATGCGTATCAGCTGGGCTGCATTGAAGTTTAATTTTTTAATATATTTTTTTTCACTTTTAATTTTTTTTCTCCATAATTACCCCTATGCTTGGCTTCATCACACAGCTCAGTTGGAAATTTCTGCCCTGAGTCCTCAATGGCAGCAATATCCTGAAGTGCAAGCTATTGCTGTACAGCAGCCCATCACAGTTAACCTCAAAATCTAACAGAGATAGAGGAAGCAGAGTCTCCCACTTCATCACAGCCACAAGCAAACTACACAAGTTTAACTGAGCTGGTAAATGCAGTCGAATTACCAACAAAGTCTGCATCTGCAGGAGCAGAGTCCTGTCAGCTGGGATAGCTCCATTCTGGCCTGATCTTGGGAACTACTCAAGGCACCTGAATACACCCAATGAAGTTTAATCAAGTTTAATCAACTCTCTTTCTTTGCTGCTTTCGCATAGTTTAACTGCTGCATCTCAGGTAGCTGTGAACACAAATAAGACTTGTTTTGTCCAGCCATCAATTACAGGTTTTCTCCTCAACCACTTCAAGTACTACAAGATAGTGATACTAAATTAATGATAATAATAACAATAATCCTTTAGGTTGAGAAATGCCCGGTATGATTGGTGCTACTCTTCAAGTAACCAATCTCTCAGCAGATTTGAAGTCAATTGGGTAAAAGAACAATTAGAAATGTTGACTGCACCAACTGGATGCACGCTAGAGTTCCTGATTTCCCAAATGAGCATGTTTTAAGCCTCCTCATCTCCAAATTCTAGATGCAGAGCTAGAAGTTTCAATAATCTCACATAGACACCCCAACTCACTGACATCTTTTCTGTAGGTAAAACGAAGTGACGTGTTTAAGAAACTACTCCACGTCGTGCATTAGCAAGTGAACCTTTAACCAACAGCAGTTGGCATGAGAGCAGATGTGACACCAGATGACCAAACACAAGCAAAAAGACATTATTTCATGACTTCAGTGTAGTGACACCTCAGAATTCACTGCAGCTTTGAAATTCCTCGTGCTTAGCGGTAAGCGTTCATTTCAAATTGTTTAGTACTGCTTAAAAGTGGTAACAACTAATAACCATAACACCTATTGTTCTTCAATATGCATTTTTTTTCCCCATTTTAAAATTATTTTGATGTTTTGTAACCTCCAGACTGTGGGTTTTCTTCCTGCTTAAGCATGCTGTGAGTCTTGCAGATAGCCTGGAAGGAAAACCTAGCAAAAAACTGCCCTAAAAGCAACAGTTGAAGAACCTCTCTTGGTTTCAAGTATCATTTACATGGACTAAGAACATCATACAGTGTATTATTCTGCTCTCTCTCTCACCCATGTTGACCACACACTGTTCAAGAGAAGTGTAACATCATACAATTTGTTCCACAGCTATAAAAGAATTAAGGCCTTTCTTATTTTATAGGGAGCTAGAACAAGGAGAGTCATCTGGTGACTGTCAAAGCTATTAGCTTGCTAATCACTCACTCCTTCTAAAGGAGTGTTAAAGCTCAGCTGTCCCAAAATGAAAGCAGAGGGCAAAAACCTTCTTAACTGGAAAGCCGGAAGGCTTTAAACACTGCATTTAAAAAGAGAGGAGATGCACTTTTTAGCAGAAAACCTCCCTGAAATCTACTGAATAAGCATAAAAGAGTCCTGCAGCTGGGATACCCGCTCTGAAAGCAAAGAACAGTCTTCAGATAACTATTGCTATGATCTTCAATTTCTGCAGGGCCACAACTTTCCTACAACTGGATAGGTTTTTTTGTGTTTTTTTTTGTACAGCATGAATATACCTGATAAACTTCAAAAGCGTATCTTGGGACTTAGCACAGATAGACTGATGGGTCCTATTACCTGGAGAATAACACCAGAAAAGGAATTGAAACACAAGGAATTGCTTCAGCGGGCCACAACTACAGTGCCTGGATACTAATCAGCTCCCAATTAACTTCAAAGCATGCTGGCCTCAACAAACACAGTACCACTTGTCAGCAGCAGCTCTGCAAAGAGAAACGCAGCAATCATGCTGCCAGTTGCCCTATCACACAGATGACAAAGATCTTTACATCGTGGTTTTTTTTGCTACAAAAACCACTCTGGTGAGATTGTGGCTCCATCCTTAATAGTAATGGGAAGGATTTGTAGTGGAGGGGTCTTGACTGCCCTCAGCACTACACAATGATACACTCACATTCAGGTATGAATAATTCCAGCAGTCTCAGTGTTTTATCTTGATGATCTGCTTTTTCACAACTGTCCTCTATGTGTAATTTTCCAGTAGCTACTCCTAAAAGCACCTCCTAAAACCGCAGGGACACTGCTTAACTGCTAAATCTGAACATTTTGCAAGACAGCAATATGCCTGCTAAAGGAAAACAAAATGGCAAGCACACATGCATGATAGGATTATTTGATTCAATACAATATAAATTAGGTCAGAGTCCTCTTTGGAGAATTCGATGTCAAGAACTAGGTGGTCCACTAAATTTCTATTCATTTGCCTTTGGGCTTAGGGAATTGCAAAGACTCTCAAGAAACTGATGTTCTTCTACTCACAAGAGTAATCACTATTTGCTGGGGAAAAAAAAAAAAAAAGCTCTCAGCATCTCATCGCAGCTGCTTGGCAATATCCGAAGACTTGAGCAAGCTCTGTATAAAGCAGCAGCTATGAAATCTGTGTGTGTGTGTATACGTATATAATATGTATATAAGGAAAAATATATGTGTATATAGGGAAAAATGTATAACAGTGCTTTTGTGTACTTAGGTATTACACTGTTCTATTTTTTTTTAATTTTTTTTTTTACCTTGAAGAAAAGTAACAGTTTATGGATCCTCATTAAACCAGCAATAATGGAGTGATGGGAGAAGCACCATCCATGGAAAGGATAAGGGATGACAGGCTGGAAGCTCTGCCCAAGCCCGCCCTGTGGCACTCCTCTTGTGCCAGAACACAGCACTTCTAAGACATGCTGTGGTTACCTTGCTTTCTGATTCCAAGAGCAAGAGCAACCTAACTAAACCTTCACACCTCCAAGGTGCTGGCATCAGCCCATGCCAGTGACTCTAAATAAACAGGAGAGGGAATGACTGTTTACATGTGTTGATAATGATAGGACAAGGGGGAATGGTTTTAAAGTGATACAGAGGAAATTTAGGTTAGATATTAGGAGGAAGTTTTTCACTCAGAAGGTGGTGAAGCACTGTTACAGGTTGCCCAAGGAGGTTGTGGATGCCCCATCGCTGGAGGCATTCAAGGCCAGGCTGGATGTGGCTCTGGGCAGCCTGGTCTGCTGGTTGGCGACCCTGCACATAGCAGGGGGGTTGAAACTAGATGATCTTTGAGGTCCTTTTCAACTCAGGCCATTCTATGATTTTACGACCAGGAGCAAGACCCAACACACAGCCCTTCAGCAGTCCTGCTACAAATAGATCTGGTGAGAGCATGCAGCTGAGTCTGAAGGACTTAATAACCAGATCCCCACAGTTGGGGACATGATGCCTACAGCCCCCACACCTGCACGGACACACAGCTGGTCATCCTGAGCACCAGCTTCAACCCAACACCTCCAAAAGTCACACACAGATTAAAAGAAAAGCCAACAAGTCTCTCTGTTTCCATTCTTCAGAACAGCAAACACCTTGAGGCAAATCCCCTGCTTTTGTCTGGAACAATTTTGCTGCTTTTAGACAGAAACAGAAGATTGACTTGTGGATTAAATCCTAAATCAGGGCCATGAAATATAATTCCACTGTGGCTAGACTGGGGCAAAACCTACTGTTATGCGCAAAGTACAGGGCTGCATTTTCTCTATGTATCAAGCCAAAGCATGAAAATGAAAATATTTAAATCTGATTAATTACTTGATTTAGAATATATGCTTTTCATTCTACTGTATCAAAATACTCATAATAAAACACTGCTACTGGTGAAGTCAAGCACACCCTCACAAAAGCTGGCAAATTTGCAGAACAGCACTTGAGGTTTAGATTAGTAAAATCCTAATGAATATCTACTCTAATACCCATGTAATTGCATGGAATGCATTTGCAAGTGGTTCGATTAATAAAAAAAGAAGGAAAAAAAAAAGGAAGAAAGAAAGAAGGAAAAAAAATCTGAAGCAAATGAAGTCCAGACTGTTGTTTTAGTGTCAGCTGGAGAGACCAAAGCAAGAAGAACGATCTTCACTCAGCCTCAAGAAAGGAAGAACTGCAGCAGAGATCTCCAGCCCTTTCCCACACCACAATACACCTCAGTCTTGCACTCTGTGTACCAAGGTCAGCATTCAATTATATCATTTTTGTCCCAGACACCAAAACTGTTTTCAGATTTTATCCAATGACTTCGTTACCAGAAATGCCCACCTCGTCCTGCAAACCACCTGAAACACCTGCTTGGAACTACACACGTGAATGCTGCTGCTGTACTGCACAGCTTCACAGTTCTTTTTAAGAGATGGTACTCAGCATAACTCTGCCTTATTTCCCTACCTATACAAAGAAGATAGCATAGGATTCATTTTATCCCACAAATCCTCTGTGTAGACATGCATGCTTTACAGGTAGAACCAGTGCTGTAAGAATGAGGCCACAAAGGGTTGGTGGCAGGCACTGCTGAAACATCAGCTAGCAAAGGACATCTGAGACCAAGTCATAATGTATTTTTATTCCTAAGTAACTGGCTGATCAAACATACTGTGATCCTGCAACTCTGATTAATTTTGCAGGAATGCTTGGGTAGTGTTTGTAAAAACCAAGTCATTACCTTGACTAAACATTGACTTGCACAGTTAACTTTAACCATCAAGACCTTGTCTAAATATTGACTGGGAAAGTTTATTTGAACTATAAAGTCTAGAAAATCTTGGTCTTCCTTCCTATATTTGCTATCACTTTGAAAAGTAAACACGGTTGTAAAAACAGAAGTTCTCTCATCAAACCACTATTTAACCAAGTAGCTTGGCTGCTCCTAATTCAATACAAACATCTTGCAGGACTGGAAATCCAAATTATTTAAAAGCAAAGAGGCCTGTCAGGACTAGGAATGAGAAGGAAAGACAACCTTCCTGCACTGCACTTCAAGCAAGAACCTTGGGTGGGCCTTACAAAAGGATTAAAAAGGAATCATGAGGTTCACGGCTTAAAATTGTTTCAATATATGCACACAGGGGTCTTCCAATACATACTTAACAATGGTGCTCTGCTCTCAGTACCAGGCAGCCTGGCTACCAGCACAGTGTGTTCATGCTGGTATCACTACTTGGGAGGCCCTACAGCATGAACCACAAGTCAGCATCCTCCACTGCTGGTGTCACTTCATCTTGTGGGGCCGCGGGTCAAAGGACATACATGGGGTCTTTCACTGCCTGAACTAAAAGTAATAATAAATAATAAAATAAAAAAAAAAAATCAATTTCAATCCTTCTAAGATGAAACCACTGATGTGTGCAGGCTCTGAAGTCCCGAAGGTAATCCTACAAGAAAACATGATGGTGTCCTCCATCACTGCGCTGAGATACTGTTAAAGTGCAGCAAAATCTCCTATGAGGCACAGCCCAAGAGCAGCATCTATATCAAACTCCACAAACCATAAATCTGAACTTGTAGACCGAAGTGAATGGTGTGTTAGAAGGCGTAATGAAAAAAGTGAGAATGACAAAGGGGCAGGGAATGGTATGGTTGGGATGGAAACAAACAATGGCCGTGAAGCCAGCACTAATTCTACCTACAGCTCCATTTCAAGAGTTGGAAAGTGCCCTTTAGCTTAATGCCTTCACTCCTCTATATGTCAGCTTGATGAAAATTAGCTGAGGAGCAAATAGAAAAGATAAAAATCTCAGACAAAAGTCGGCAGATTGAACTTACTGGTGAAACCTCCCGTTATTTTTGAGTGGAACGGAGAGGAACAGATTGATACCGGCGCTGTGGGGGGTGGGGGTGGAGAAAGGAAGAACAATAAACAATACCACGGTCCGTAGTTTGCACAGTGCTGCATCTCGCAACGGAAACATACTGTGAGACAGCTTGCGGGACAAGCTCCATCAACGATAAGTAATTTTTATTCCGTTTGAGTGGTTGAAAACAATAAACATGATTAAGTGATTCAGACGTGCATTCAGAACGCAGACAAACGGCGAAGAGTTCCAAGGACTCCACTTTCACAACTACTTTGGGGAAAGACCTCCACGCTAACTTCACTTGGAGCCGCACAACACGACAGAAGTTGGCAATGGAATTCAAAGCACCCCATCACCTGCGGGGGGGGAGGGAGGACACAAGCATTGTCGGGTGCTCTCCATCGCACTGCTGGGCCATTCCTTTGGTATTTGGGATGGAGAAGACCATCGCGGACAGCACCCAGAGGAGAAGCGGCCGCTCAGCTCCCCGTGGGGCTGTCCCAGCCCCGCCGCCGTCTGCTCGCAGGTTAAAGCCATTCGCGCTCCGCTGTCGGGAGCCGAGCGGGTGGCTTTGGGGAGGGTCTGGGGGGCAGCGGCCCCTCAGCTCCCGGCGCCATTTCCCCTCCGCGCCTCAGCGCGGCGTCTCCCACCCCGACTGCGCCTTCACGGGGAGAGCAGCGACGGCGCAGCCCGACCGCCGCGGCGCGGAGCCGTGCCCGCTGCCCGGGGCGCTGACAGCCCGCGGGGCCGGGGCGAAGCCGGCAGCGGAGCGAGATCGGAGCTCCCAGCTGGGGGGCGGCAACGACCCGCGGAGCGGCCCCGGCCCGACGGGGGATGGCAGCGGAGGGGGGAACACAGCATCGCAGCGCGTCCGGGGCTGGAGGAGCTGAAAACAGTCGCTTCTGCCCCTGAGACTCGGGGGAAACCCTCAAGTTGCCGCGACTTGTAGAGATTTCAGCCCCTTTTCTCCTCCGGGTGGCGAAAAAAAACTTCCACCGGAGAGCCCCTGCCTTTCCCCGGTAGGGAAAGGGCCCCTCCGCCTGCGCTCGCCCCTGAGGACGACCCACCCGGCATCCGCGCTGCGAGCCGCTTCCTCACCTGCCCCAGCGAGCCCTCTCCTCCGCGCATTCCTCTGCTCCCCATCGTGGGCGCAGCAGCTGCTGTTATTCCTTAGGATACACATGGCTCATCCATGCTGGGAGAGCCGCCTTCCCGCGCCGCCTGCCCTCTCCGGCCCCGCCAGCGCGGCGCTGAGGCCAGAGGGAGGGGATAGGAAGGCGTGCGGCGGAGGAAGGCTGCTGCCGGGGGTCGGTCTCCTCCTCCTCCCCCTCCTCCCCTCCGGCGGGGCTGGGGACGGGAGGCGGCCCCTACCCACGCGTGGAACCCGGCCCTCCCTCGGGGCTCCGCGGTCGCGCTGCCCCCGGCCGTGGGGTTCGCTGTGGGGAGGGGTCCGAACGCCCCGCTGTCACCCCGCTGCTAGCGTGGTGTTTTTCTCATGGCTTCTCTCAGTCACCCGTGAAAATTTAATGAGGCATTTAGGGCTGTTACCTTCGGAGTCAATGGAGGAAGCATATTTAGCCTAACGCACTTGCTGCCGAGCCAGTAGGTCTGTTGCAGGCAGATCAGAAGTCAGAGGGAGATGCTCCTTTCAACGCAAAATTCACGACCCATTAAACTTATTCTGTGATAACAGCTTCTTTACAAACGGAGACCATAGAAAAGGGAGGCTGTCATGCACTTCCTGAAAGGATTTACATACAGAAGAGAAGTACATTGGTGAGGTTATTGCTATTTCACTAGTGTTATCTCCAATCGAGGCATAAAAGCAGCTCAACTCCAGCTAACTGAGGTAAATTGCTGAAAGAAAAGCTTTTTGTAGCTGCCAGATCGATGGGATTCACCACGAGGGCCTGGGTATTGAGGAGATGGCTCCAACCTCATTGGAAGGTACCAGCAAGATATCGTGAGGAATACAGCAATACTCCTTGAGACAGCCATCAGGTGTTCAAGGCCAGGTTGGATGGGGCCCTGGCAGCCTGGGCTAATATTAAATGTGAAGGCTGGTGGCCCTGCCTGCAGCTGGGGGGTTGGAGTTTCACGATCCTTGAGGTCCCTTCCAACCCCAGCCATTCTATGATCAGTCGGTGATCAGCACGATGCTCACCAGGCAGAAAGATGCTTACAGGCTGTCTTCCTTCCAGCTGGCAGGTGAGAGGTCTGCACTGACATGGCGAACTGCTTAGCAGGGCAGAATGCCCATCCATGAGGCTCAACGCACACAGATCTGAGAGCACTCCCATTTATTTTCCTCAGTTATTCTTTCCTTAATGCATTAGGCATTAAGCATAACAGATACAGTCATTTAACCTTTAAAATTTAAAAAAAAAAAAAAAAAAAAAAAAAAGCATTTCAGAAGTCATACAACTTCTTTATAGAAGCATGTAGCGGAGTCAAGACTTCTACTATAGAACTGTTTTCTTCAATTCCATTCATTAAAGAAATGAAAGGCAAGCTTATCCATGGAACCCACTTATTCTAATGTGGGTTTAAATAATCTAAGTCCCTGTAGTAAAATGACTGCAGCAATGTTTTCCACTGGAGTGAATTTTGTCATCTCAAAGAGACTGAAGAAAAAGTCAACAAACAGAAGACACTTTTCCATTAGGAAATAACAGCATCCTCTGGATGACATTCGGCCATGCTTGTCTGTAAGCATTAAGTCAGACAAAATGTTTGTGAACTTCAATTCTCAAAAGGCACATTTTGTGTTGGGGAAACAATCATTGAGCTGCTCTCCATCCTTGCCTGTTGCACTGTAAAATGAAGTTGCATTTTTCACGCCGCTGACCTCCCTGATGTCCTGCTTTTAACAGGAAGGGTGCTGGCTGTTGGCAAACAAGAGAAGGGACTTGTAGTAAGCATAAACTCCACACCCATGTTGGAAATTTATGGATGCAAATCACACTTGCCAACAATATTTTTTAAATATAAAAGAACGTACTTGCTCACAGCTTGTAATATGAATGCAAATGAACTTGTAATTATACTATGCAATTTCCTGCTTAAAAAAAGAAAGTAAGAAAAAAACAAACAAAAAACTATGAGAGTAAAACAGACCTGAAAAGTAATATGAGCTGCAGTTCTTCATTGAGTTCCTCTATTATGCAGAAGTTAAGCAGCCTGCTATGTTTTGACATAAAATATTTTTAGGCCTTAACATCGCAACACAGATTCTCATATGGGAACGTTTATATGGTCAGAGTTCCTCCTCTCTACTGAAAAAACATGACCAAGAGCAAGAAGTGTGGTGTGGAAATTTCCACAGACTTCTTTTGTTTTGTCTGTGAAGCTTACTTAAACACAACGTTCCTATGTTCTCCTGTTTGATGAGGTACTGCTATACCATCACAAACAGAGGGATAAAACACCTACTTGTAGGCTGAACACATCATTTTCAGGAACCACTGAATAGCTACAGATAGGAACCACAATAAGTGGTTCTCTTAGACTATTTTCCACCAGGAACCTCAGCAGCACTCAGTCTGTTAGCACGTACTGAAAGGAAAGCAGTATCACCTTCTTAGCTCTTGATGAGATTTGAGCTAACAGGATCATAAGCTAGCCAAGGGTTCCAGTACTTATTAGTGGAGACAGCGATGAGTTCAAAGATACAACTGAGAGCACTGAGCAAATTATTCAAAGGAGTACCTCAAAATACCCCCAAAATCCCCACTACCGATCCCCACACACCTGGACTTGAAGTAATTTGGTTTATTACCCAATTTACAGTAAGGTCTGCAGTTGCTAGGAGTACTGCACTAGGCAAGAACATCTGCCTGGTGATGAGAGAAGTCACAAGAGAACTTCCTAATGGACTTTTCTGACTCCCTTAGAAGGGGGTACTCACAACACTTCTTGCTTCCACCTCACGTGTTGGTTAATCAGCACCACGCAAGCTGAGATGAGCTGGTTTCCTTTCAGAGCAGTCTCAAATAAGGAGCATTTGGTGAAAGATAGTTTTCCTTCCTAAAATCTGCTTCAGTTATGCAAATTTTAAGCATTCTGCTGGGCAAGGAGAAAGTTTTCTTTTATTTAATCCACTGCGTTTTGTCCAGATGCAAGCCTGTGTGTTTATCATGTGAAATGTTAAGGCAGTATCCACGCCATAAAACTAACACCAGCCTGCATAATTGGTAAATCACTAAGCCATAAAACCTGTGAGGTTACTGTCAGCACGTGTGTGTAACAGCCATTAGTATTAATGAGAATTGGGCATTCTCTGAGACAGAAAATGGGGGGTTATTTTCATTAAACTAATTCATGTATCTGGAGTTGTGATTGCAAGGGGCTAGTGAACAATATGACAAATAAGTTTAGGGAGATGTTAGTTAAGGAACTGTAGGTCACACTTGCAAAGGATCGAGGAACAAAAGATATTTGTTGCACTTTACGAAGTGCGATTCTTGCAGTGAGTTTTGAAATATCTGATGAGGATCTGCCATCGTTTCTGTTGTTAATGTCTCATTAAGACACAGAACAATGTGCAGACCGTCCCTTGCCAACTGAGTTTTCAAAATGACAGCTTCCTCACAGAACCACTCTTTGCTTTTACTCATACATATTGTAGCCCACAGCAGGATCATCCTGATGGCTCTCGAGACACTCCATGTGAATAGCTCCTGACACAATAGTGCTTCCAGTTTTAACAAGTTCCTCTAAAGCAATTAGGCAGTGACAGAAAATAATACCTGCTGCATTATCAGTAGTAATGGTAGTTACCAGTAGTTATGTAGCCCCTCATACCATTGTAGTCACACAGTTACTTCCTTAGCCATTTAGCAGAATTAGTCGTGATTTGGTATTCATCCTGTATTTTATCAAATGGAAGGAAACACAATTCTCTATTTCAGCTCTCTCATTCCATTAAAGAACTCCTGTAAGGGATATTTTCTTAAAGATACTAGGCTAATGGGTCACTGAACAGAGTACATTGCTGAATACTGCTCTTGCCCTTCAAAAAGATCTGTGTAGAAAAATGGCAGTGCTGCTTCATAGAAAATAAGAAGCCTTCTATCGTCTGGCAGTGAGGTTTTTCATATCGGAGAGTGGTTATGATAATTCCTGACCATACATTGCAATCTGGTGAAACAGATGTATGATCCTGAAAAGTCACAGACATCTGTTAAAAGCTGGCACATGAACATACTGCAAATGAAATTTAAGCCTTGAAAGAGCCAGACACCCACCACTGGCTTCTGAAGATGGAACTCTGCATGTTCCTTCCGCATCATGGGCTGGTCACTGAAGGTGTTTTTCCTGTCATACTTCTCAACAAAGCTTGCATGATGGTATAGTTAGACATGCCAAAAGTTTTCAGGGACCTGGTTCAAATTCCAGCCCTGCCACTGACCAGCTGTGTGACCCTGGGTAAGTCAACCAGTGCTTTTTATCTGTCAATCTCTACCACACCTATACACCATATCTACCATGAGACTTTCTCCACTTCTGTTTTGGAAAGACCACAGAGACTGGAAAGGACATACAACACCACATACATGCTAACCATTGCTATAGATGTGACTATTTGAAAAACAGGAAAGAGATCTTTACGTTATATCTGCCAGTTCCTGTCATTCTCCACCACATATTCAAAACCTCTTGAAAATTCCCCTTGAAAATATTTCAAGTTGAAGGAGGGAAGATTTAGGTTGGATGTCAGGGGGAAGTTCTTTACAGAGAGAGTGGTGAGGTGCTGGAACAG
>JAOWBP010004015.1:17498277-17518093 GCA_028571105.1 Tragopan temminckii
GATCTTTGAGGTCCTTTTCAACCCAAGCCATTCTGTGGTTCTAAGTAAAAGAGAAAGGAGATCAATCTGCATTATCCTGGGCCTTGTTAAGTTATGTACATACAGGTGAGGTACACAGCACAGAACATTTAAACACTTTAAGCAGAACTTGGTAACTCCTAATAAAACCACTTAGTATCACTAAACCTGGTTCCTCCCTCTCTAACCCTGTGACAACGTTCAGCATCCACACCTTCACAGCTGCTGTGACCTCAATCTCTGCTCTCTTCACCACTTGTGCCTGGTCAGCTCTGATTTTTTCATAAAGTGCCGCCAAAGCAATCTCTCCTGAATGCTGCTCTGACGATGCTTCTCTGAAGTCCACTGCTGATTTCCAGTCATTCAGCCTATTTAAATTTATTGTTCCCTTCTTTCAGCTAAGAGCGACTAAAAAAGCAGATTCATTTAAAATATTCAGATTTTTCCTATTCTCAAAAAGCAGAAAGGAGCTGCAAAAGCAAACGAAGGAAGAACGGAAGAAGAAAATAGTGTGCTATGGGACTTCTCCCCAGAGTCATGCCTGAGGATAAAGTTCTTCTCCCATCCCTCGGAAAAGGAGGTACTCTTAGCTATTATTAGAAAATACCTACCTATGAAAAGCTCTCCTGTTAGCAGGAGAAAAAACAACCAACCATGCATAATTCCTGAATTAGGAATTCCAAGGCCTTATTTCTCATCTGAACCAAAGCGCCTTCCTTTTCACACCTAGCTGCATACTTTGCTGGAGCAATGCCAGCTGAATTATTGTGACCATTTTCTATTGTGACTGTATTTTTCTTATTCCAGAAAAATTTCCGTGTTCCTTTTAACATCCCATCCCTGTGATGTGACCTTTAGTAAAATCTATCAGGTTGCCTTCTTAGCAACCTGTTGTTAGGCATTTTTTTTTTTTTGTTCTTAATAAGGAATATATAAGAAAAGAACATTGCCAAGATTTAAAGAATTTCAATCTTCTAGTGCTCTTATCAAGGCCCATGTGTTCAGATTGAGGTTGGAGCATCATGAAAAAGCTCAGAGCTACATCTTGACAGAGGAGCAGAGAAGGCAGCAAATGGAGCGCATCGCCTGACCACTGTCCTTCCATTCGTTGAGCGGGGCGAAGGTCTCCAGGAAATAGCACTATGAGATCAGCTCATTAAAAATTGTATGAAAATGTATATCCTGAAGGGATGTTAAATTAGGAAGCTTTGAGCCTGTCCTTCCTTAGAATTTCAGTGCTTAACCTTATAGCCCCAGCATTTCTTTATGCAATTAAATATAGAGGTATAGGTATAGCATACCGCTTTAGTTACAGTCTAGCAAAGAGAAAGAAAATAGGGGAGACAGATAAAGAACTCTGTAGGTAGCTTTCATTTTGATCTTCTAGCATCTCTTTAGAATTGCCATCTCTTTGACATGCTCACTACAGCAGAGGCTACATCCTTCCACATCCAGTTCCACTGAGAAGTGCTGATAACACATTATATTTAAAGAGATATTTCAGAGTCTGTGCACTTAAAAAAATAAAATGATGGCAATTCATAAACATCCTTACACCAGCAACCACGGCAATCATTAAACACGTATACATAATCAACATTAAACTTAAGTCAAGTCTACGTGTAGAATACATCCAGTTTCCCCAATGCATTTAGTTCACTTTATGTGATTTCGTACATTTGTGCTCAATGTACAATTCACACAGGCTACACAAAATACAAGGAAAAGGATTAATTGAGTAAACTTCTCTGACGTTTTTGCCTTCTACCTAATTAGAATCATAGAATTGCCTGGGTTGAAAAAGACCACAATGATCATCTAGTTTCAACCCCCTTCCATGTGCTGGGATGCTGCTAACCCCCAAACCAGGCTGCCCAGAGCCACATCCAGCCTGGATTACCAGTGTGCTAGTCCACATTACTGTCACATTTGAATATTACCCTCTTATTACTTTGATGGTAGTTTTACGCTCAAAAATTAAATTAACAGCTAAACTCAGAAGACTTACATTTAAATTCATTTTCCTTCCTGAGCAATCCTTTTGGTTACACAACTATTAAAACCGCACTGAAAGGATCAGAAGTAGCTGTAGATCACAGATCACGTTCAGCATTTGCTAGTAGTTCAAATGCGGTTGGACATTAAAAGCAAACTGACTCCAATAAAAGCTTCTCCTGTTATTTGCAGAGTAGGCTGGTACTGTTTGGGAAGCCCCAATGGATACAGCAAGCCATGGCTGCCTCGTACATGGCTCAAACAGGTTGAATCCCCATGCCCCAGCAGATTCAGTTCCCTCCAATAGAAGATCCTAGAAACAGGACTGTGTTAACATTATTGGTTCTACACACACAGACCTCTGTGCTGATGGAGCAACAGCTTGTTTTCCTCCATAATACATGTATCACAAGTAAACACAAAGCCCAGAGAGACCACACACTGCTCACATCTCCACTTGATATACATGGAGCAAGGAAGCACTGCTTCAAAACACAGCAGACAAATGGTAATTTGCCCTACTTGCCCTATTTTCAATGCTATTTTGCAGCAATGAGCAATGCTGTCTCCAAGAAATGGAAGTAAAAGCTACTCTGTTCTTCTCAGAATAATAATGGGCAGCACACCGACAACGCTGCCTTTCTGCACTGCACAACAGCATAAATAAAAGGAATTGGGAAAAGCCAACAGTACTGCAGTAAGGTGTGTAAACTCACCTACTTGCAAATAAGCTATAATCTCTATTGATTGGTGCTCCAGCCTGGGCAGTAAAAACAGGATAAACACTTAGTCTATATCACAAGTGAGAGAAAACTCCACCAATCTTCCCCTGCACCACCAGAAAAAGAAAACAGTGCCAAGGAACAAGCAGCTTGCTCAAGGATGGCCAAGGAGCAGAAATGTGGCTCCAAAGGCATCAAAAGTGGCATGCACAGGTTGTATAGACAGCAACGGAGAACAAACTACAGAACTGAAATGTGGCTGTCTCCAAATCTCAGTTTAGTTTAAAGCTAAGATGTTGGCTTTGGCCTCACTGCTGCTATTAGTAGAAGGAAAGATGCCAGTGAGCCAGCATGTACCTCTAACCTGGATTTTACAGAGCAGCACTGTGACTTTTACATTATAACTTGCAGAACTTCCCATACCATCACTGGAAAAGGCACAGCCCTTTAGAAAAGCAGTAGTGTTCAAATACATGTAACGTAACATGCTGACAGAAATACTATTCATTAGAATGTATTAAGCAAGCAAATGCTTTTGCACACAGAATGATATAAAAGCATTATCATCATCAACATACTTATCCCTGTAGAGTACTTCCATGTGAGCTGTATTAGCAAACCTCTACTAATCCAAACCTCTAGAGGCATTGTAGCTACTAATCTGGGTGAATTAAGTCATTCCTCCTCAGCTGCACTCATTACACGACAGAATTTCCTTCCCTGAGCAGTTCATTCACAAAGGTCCCAACACAAACTTCTCCTGGAGTCTATTCAATGACTGCAGACGGAGAGAAAAGTCTCTCTGAAAACTAACTTTTTAACCCATTTGGAAATGCCATCCCCTGCCCCTTGCTGCCTTATTTTACTTCAGTGTCAGACATAATGCAGTACATACAGCTGAACTGTGTGTAGCATCACAGTGCAGTATTGCACAGCATTGGCAGAGCCGGATCCGTGGGTGATCCCAGCACCAGCAGATTTCCTGCTCTACACACAACCTTGGAGCGCTGTAACACCCACCTACGTTTAATGACTGCGTTGCGTTAAGCTCCTAATTGCTGGTTTCAATTGAAATGCTTTGATGACTGTTAAAATATTGAAAGAAATGGTAAAGCAACGGGAGCTCTCAGGAAATGTTACTCTTACACTCAACAGATTATTGATTCCTCTTATGGAGGAACAGCAGAGTTGGAGATCTCCAAACTTAATTTAGGCAGACCTGTCTCTCAATTAAAAATAACAGTAAACATTGTAATTGCAGCAAGAGACAACATCCATCTCCCTCTAAGAACATTTCAATTAACACAACCACGGATTCCCCTTTGCTTGAACGTGGTATTTAAAATAGAATTCACGAGCTCTCTAATTTATGATAGGTTATTGGATAACTCGTGTTAATTACAACTACACAATGTCAAAATTAATGATTTTCCCACCCTCTTTCAACTTGAGAATGAATTCATAACTTATAACAAGACTCAAAAGATGTGCAATTAATATTGTCAGCAACCACTTCACAAAAGAGATTTGTTAAAGGCAGGCATGTGGACTCAATTAGTGTATCAATTAATGTTGCAGTTACTTGATCTATAAATTATTGAAGAACTCATACAACTACTGCGAGGAAACAAAGCAAATCCACTCCCCGTCGATGAAACGAGCTCCTGACTGTGCTCCTCTTTCATTACTCTTCAGATCAAGTTTGAATTTTGCTGGATTCCATGAATCTTCGCTATGTAATCGGAAAAATAAATGAACCCAAAATAGTCTGACAGCTGGGAACATCTCATTATAGTGACGATGCTTTAATTGTTGTTAGTTGATTGCAATGCAGGAAAATAGAAATAAAGAAATAAAATGAATCAACTGTCCTCGTTCATAAAGCATGTAAAGCAAAGTGTCAGTCTTGAAACAAACCTGCAAAGACTGCATCAAGATTTCTAGGTATGGCAAAAAATTTAACTTTCATGTCAACCAGAAACTTCAAATTTCATAGTGATTAGGCTAAAGACAAGATTCAAATGAGGTCTAAGAAACCCCAAGGAAGACTTGGGCTGCAATAGACACCTATGATCAAAACTGATAAAGACAGAACACAACCTTGTTTAAGGGCTCCTTATCCCCAGAGGCTTCTAAACCAAGTAGGAATGTCCTGTTTGATCTTAGTATGACTACAGTTTTGCTTCTGGGGATGTAAAGGGTTTCCTTCAGATGGCTAGACAGATTTCAGTCTCTCATTAGAGTTTAAAGGACCTGTGAAATGGATGTGATTAGCCAGCAGCCTGATCTGACGCACGGGAGTGGTCCTGAAGCCCCTGCACTCCCTTTTAATTAGTAGTCACACACTAAAGCAGTATGCTTATGATCTTTGCAACCCTGATTTCAATAGGATCAAACTCACATCTTCCAGCCTCAAGAGAGCACTGCAGGGAGCATCCCCTGTTCCTGACAGGGCAAGCAGGGTCATTCCTTACCTGGCATTGGGAAGTGCATTGAGCAAAACCCACTCACTCCTTCCCTCCTCAAGCACAGCTGCGGAACCTGTATATTCATTCAGTACAATGTGATGGCTGTGAGGAGCTCTAGCAGAGCTGCACTGCATCCCAGCCCCTCCAGCTTGCCCGTCTTACTGGCTGGTGAAGGCAATCCCCAGCTTGGCAGCATGCCTCCTTGGAATCTGCTGCCAGATGCCACGTGCTTCCAGTGCACTGCAGTGGAAACCTATTAAATAAGGGAATTTTGCCCACGGGGATCCTTAGCATCAAAGATTGCTACAGCGGTTGTCAAGAGGCCTGACTTATTTGCTTCTGTTTTCAGAAGACCCTGCCATTTTCAGTACTGCCTCAAGTCTTGCTACAGAGTCCATAGTGAGACTGCAGTAAGAGTTGACTTTGCAAAGAAAGAAAGAAATACATTCTGAAGCTTCCAATAGAACAATTACAGAATCTGAGTGCAACAGCAAGAAACCAAATCCATAGAAAAGTTTCCTGGCTTGCCACAAGCAGAAATAGACCGAGTTCAAATTTGGCAGCCTGGCATGCTCCCTTACAAACCTTCCTCTTCAGCTTTCCTGTCTAATTTTCTGTGAGCAGATCGTGCAGTGTAGTCGTCAGTGTGGATTCACCATCAATGCATCACGTTTCCCCCGAAGAAGCTTCTAAATCAATTTTAATTCCAATAGGCTTAAGGCAATTTGTTTTCAATTTGATTCATTAATCTGTACATGTTTATAAAATGGCCTTTACCCCCTCATGTACTACAACATAACCGTGTTTTATGTATCCAAATGCTCTGGCTAATAAGGACTTCTTTTTTCCCAACAGGAATGCTACAAACACGTGATGTTTATTCACCCACTCAGTGAACCAGATGACATAAACAAAAAACAAACTAACTAGAATGTTATTTGTTATTCTTCTTAAAGAATCCATGATTTCTGGCAAAAATCACACATCAAAAGGAATCACCAAGAAAGTCCGAGACCAGAGCTTTCTAAATCTCCTGAGGATTTTGTATGATTTCATTTCACAGAGCAGCATGAAACCTCTTCAGGACGCCTTTTAGAATTTGACCAAGTTCTTAAAAACCCTCGTTACAACACGGCTACCAGCAGATATCAGGCGAGAGTGGCACCAAGATTAGTGCTGGAGGTTGGGGTTGGCAGCAATATAATCTCCTCTAATAACATCGAGTGCACTGTAAGCTCATAAGATGGAGTGAAGTGTAGGAAGGAGGGTTGTGCAGGTCACAGCAAAACATGGGCCCCCAGCTGCTCAACACCTTGACAATACATGGAGCAAAAAGCAACACCTTCCAGTCAGTTAAATTCCTGCTGTGTGCTGAGAACACGAGCAACTATCTTTGCCAGAGCCCATCAAATTCCGGAGCATTTATTCATCAATCAGGTCAATATAAGGCAAAATAAGAACTTGGCTTTCAACAACCTATTTTTAAGATTACCCATGATGATAATACTATGATTGAAAAATTACAGTTTGATGTTATGTTAGTATTGAACTTCTCTATAGAACACTGGAGTTTTACAGCTGAGATTTTACTTAAATAGCAGCTTCCGAGATGATTTCACATGTAAGTTTTTGTCCGAACTCTAGGAATTCTCTTAATAATAGAGCAGAAAACTGCCTTACAAACCATCTCCGATGATAACAGAAAGACCAGAGACTTGCAGAAAGGACTTTAAGACCTATGGCTGTAAAAAACATTATGCCAAATGAGAAATGTTTTAAATAATCTCTTGTAAGAGAATTGCTTTGCATATGACTCCAGAAAGACACCTGTGTTCTGAAAGTAAGATCCCATAAAATCCGTATCCATGCAGGAGCATTAATGCCACACGCCCCATCTGCAGTGCAGATCTTCAGCACGGGATACACCTGTGGGAGTCATTCCACAAGGAAACTCTTATGAAACTCACTGCTCTGTCTCAGCATGGTGCTGTTACTGCAGCTGGCAGGAGAACCTCCAGACAGGTAGAAATGAAGGGTAGGAAGACCCTCCCTCCCACCTGTTGAACAGAAGTAGCTGTATGGCTCTTGCAGAAGTACAAAACCTGATCCACTGAAAATACATCAGAGCTGAAACTTCTGTTTATAAAGCAGAGAGTAATTTCTTGGGAGTACTCAGCTCTGTTGAATAATCAAATTCATTGATGAGAGACACAAGAAACCTCATGCCAGTGCTTGCTACCTGCTGCTGCTTGCAGTAATGAACTTGGGAAAGAAGCCTCCTGCTTGCCACACATCCATCATTCACACTTTACAGAGAGCTCATTTGTTGAAATTCACACAAATATACACACCCCAGCAACATGCAAATGAGCACACCAAATTTCTTTTGACTTTTCACTGCATGTGATTGGAACAGCAAACACTGTCAGAGCTGTACACCTCGTCTGTCCAAAGCGCTCCATGTACAGCGAGGCTTCCAGAGGGCTGGATGTGAGCAGACGTGCCCACGGCACTGAGCGTGATCATTTCTGGAGATGCACTGCTGCACACTGTCCCTTCTAGCTCTTCAGACACTTCTGCATGCTGCAGGGAGCTCTGATTGCTGCCACAGATTGTATTTTGTGCTTTTTCTCAGCAGCAATGGTAATTCTCAGATTTTCCATGTGGGGGCTAGAATCAGATTTTGTGCAGAGCATTCTGTTATTATGATCTATGAAAATGATTTAGAAGACAGATATTGAATATTTTAATAACAAACATCAAGTTGCTGTAACAGCTGTTTGCTCTTTTCAAAACTTTCACCCTCCAGTAGAAGAAATGACATAGGAGACCCACATCAAAAAGAGTCATCTGTATCGTAAAAAAATGATATTTTCAAATTTATCAGCTTTACTTTCTCTACTTGCCTTGATGAGCTTCTCCCTCAGATCACATTCCCATCTACATCAAAGTTCCCCTATTTATGTCTTCCCAAACTACAGCTTCTTTTTATCTCAAACGAACCACTTCTTCCATGTGAGTTGAGGCCTACAGCAATAAGGACTCTAAACCACCCACTGAAATACATCTTTAAACTGTTCCACTGCTGTGGTTTTTACAATAGTCTAATATCAAGATCTCTGATACAAAAGCTATCCCAGTCACAAGGACTTCACCAGCTTGGCAGAATCACCACAGTAAATGGTATAGCTGCCCAGAAGTCAAACAAGTTATTTATCGGATACCTAGCATGATTTTAATTTGCAATACACACAGGTTTCAATCTTTCTATCTCTAGTATGAAAACTGTAGATATTGAGTTGGTTTTGCTGTTTTACTACTTTTTCTTTTAGCTTTAGTAATGCACATTAAATTCAGCTTCAATCTCAACGTCATTGTAGGTTAAAAATACAAAACCGCTACAACAAACAACATAAATTGCCACTGGAATTCAAGGTCTTGGCTTCCAAGTTCAATGGTATTTAAAAAAGAAGAGCAATAAAAACACCAACAAAAATATAAGAAATATAAGAATAAAAATCTCCACCAAAGTCTTACAGAACTCCTATTCAGGAAGCACCAGCTCATACAAACACACATCTCATGCTTATCAGTCCAAATAACCGCCCTAGAATCTAATGTAAATCTGTAATTATAAATCTGTGCATTTATTCATATCTTCTCCTTAATTCTCTGGGTCTTCCTTCTCCTTGCTTCTATTTCCTTTACTGGACTGATCTCCCTACAGATTGCTACTGAGTTCTCTGTAACTTCACAGAATGTCAGCAAGACTGAAACTTCAGCAACAAAAAGCCCATTTAAGCTCTGGTTAGTTCAAAACGAAGTAGAAACAAAGACTTTAGAAGAAAATGTATTTATCAACAAAGAAAAACAGCTGTCTTGTTCTAAAAGTAATGTTTTTAACCATGTTTCCATTTGTGAAACAATTGCAAGTCAAGTAAAAAGTAATGGAGGGTAACACAGAATTTCCTTCTTACAATTTAAACATATTTTAATAATACAGGATTTGATTCTCTGACATTATATGCTCTCAGACCAGGCAAGGCTTCCACTGGACTTAACAACTTTTACTTCCACTGAGTGCATAGACAACAGAAGAACCATAGATGCATGAAAGGTGGTTGAAATAATGTAGGAGATGCATAAGAATAAAGAGAAACCAGACGCTACCTTTCTTTTTGGAGTCTTTCTTTGTGCTGGTTTTAACAGCCACTTGAAGTTCTGTCTCAGTTGACATCCTATATCCTTAGTCCTCTTCACACAGATCCAGTATCTCGGTCAGGCTCATTTAGAATATGTCTCCAAGAGAATAATTGAGCCTTTCAGATACTATAACCCAAACAGTTCATCTCATTCAGTCCCTTTGAGTGCTGTTAAAGAAGGAAACAAAAAGTAACAGTCATTTTCTGAGTTTAAAACATGAATAACAGTAAAAAGGCATTGCAAGCTTACTGAGGGAGGTGGTTAGTAGGCATGATGGTGATGGGTTGACAGTTGGACTTGATGACCTTAGTGGTCTTTTCCAACCTCATGAAGCCTATGAAATTCTCTATCTACAGACAGAGAATGCCTGATTCCACAGTCTGCATTTGTAAATGCTTAAACATGGGCATTTACAGCTGTTGGAGATGTCTCCAAGGGTGAGAGATAACACCTGAAGAGCACAAAGCCCCATCCTTCCAAGCCAGCAGCTGGAAGCCAAGAATTACATTCCGGGAAGTAGATGGCAATGTCACCAACAGCAACAAATTCTGCATCTCAATTCTTAAACGCCGCAATTACAAGGTAAAAACATCTTGCCAGATATTAAACTCACATCTGTACTCCTCAAATGCTCTTTCAATACTTCCATTCTATTACTTGAACAAAGTCAAATGAAAAACGTACACATCTGTTGTACTGAACACACAATACATCTTGCTTATGATAATGTGCATGTTTCAGGTATAAAAGAATCTGCCTCTGTTTAGCAAAGTTGAAATTCCTTACACTCACCTAGCACTTATTCCTTCAAATATCTATCTGTAAATACACATCTTTGAAAAGACAGTTAACTCAACCTACAGTTTACACACTATTTAAATGCAATAGGACTACTTACAAGGGGCGAAATGGTAGCATTTGGGGAAAGCTATGTTTATTGTTGGTGAGATGCAGAAATGCTCTGGCTGTGAAGCCCCAGCAATGACTGCAGATGTGTGATGGGGAAGCTTGGGCTGCATCAGCAAGCAATAAGGATTAAACGACCCAATGAAGACTAAAGCATTGCTCCAGCTCTTCCTGCTCAGAAGAACGAGCTGCCTGCTCTCTCAGCCTGCTCAGGGCAGACCACACTGTCCCAAAGCCATTTCTCATGATGCTCCCTCATTGAACACTTCATCTTGTCCTTCTTTTGGACAAAACATTCTCCATTATTAGTGCAATTACAGAGAAGTCCATCTGCACTGTCTGAACAGGTGCCCGGTTATTAAATAAGCATTTAATAAAGAAATTAACCCAGCATATCGTCTGGTTAGCTGGCCTGAGATTAACGGCAGTTAAATACATTTGCTAATGGCACTTCTCAGTAATTTAAGGAAGTAATGCACTTAAAAATTGAAATAACTTGGACAGTTTAAATCACTTTCCACAGCAAGGGCCATGAAGCCACTCGTACTTTCAAATCCAGTCTATTTTCACATCTTAAAATGCTTCAGTAACATTACATTGCCACGCACTATGTGAAGTGATTCAATATAGCTGAAGTGTGTCAGGGGTTTTCTTTAAGAAGCTCTTCAAATCTGTATGCCTGTTATAGAATATTCAGAGATAGCTTTTCCAAATCTGCTGAACTGATTTTGAAATACGAAATTCCGCATTTCTCCTCTGTGGAGTCTGAGGAAGTACAGAAGAGCAAAAAGGAGGAAGAAAAAAATCAATCAACTTACAAATCTAAGCTGGAGTGCTTGCTATATACACCTTCTCAGAGTGCTTTAATAAACTAAAAACATTTACTGTTGGTGTTAGTTAAGAAAACAGCAGAAATGGAAATGCAAGTGAAGGTTGACCGAGGAGAAATGGAGGAAGGCAATGAGTCCTCAGGCAGGGGGTTGTGGGACTCCTCTGCAGGAGCCAGCTCCGCACCAATCCTTGCAATCCCCCAGCAAACAGGGAGAGAACAGATGTCCCCTGCTGCCCACATCCCCGTCCCCTCCCCTGCACAACCCCATTTCATATTCAGCTTTACAGCACAGTAGGGATGCATCAGCCTTTCCAGCTCAGTGGCACTTACTTAAAGCATCTCTCAAGTCACAGCTGGATTGACAGTTTATTTTTCTAGAGTTTGGGTTTATGTTTTCCTAAAGGTTGGCTGGCACGAAGCGCTAAGAGGAACCTCCTGACAAAAGGAAAACATTTCTAATAGGTCCCTTTATAATAAAATCAGAAGAAAGGAAAAATTTAAAAGAAACACAAACTACCCACAGGGTCAAGAGTTAAGCAAGTTTCAGCGTCCTAAAGGCTGTGTTTGGGTACAAAGCACCAAGAATTTCATCTCCCCTTGTCAGCTGCTATCAACAGAATAGCTGGAGCAATAATATCTGAACAGCACTGAATATTTTAAGACAACAACGTATGAGTGCTATCTCATTTGAAACTCTCCAGAAAAGCTATATTCCCTCGAGGCTCTCCCACTGAGTAATATTTTAAAAAATAAATGCGTGTCTATTTTTGGACAGGTTCACATATTGATTTACTTTAAAACCTAATCAGGTCATACTCTTCCAGGCTCAGAGATCCTTGAATAAAGCAATAGACATCTTTGTAACAGGAACACATAAACATCTGTCAGACCAAGCTACAGTTCAAACTGAATTTGCTACAGCGACAATTCCTCCCGAAGTATAGGCCTTTATGTAAGCTACGTTAGTAAACTTCCATACCCTGTCCATATTTCAGTTGTTTATTACCCAGATGAGAACGGCAGTCAATCTGCTCCTCACCGCAACAGCTTTTATTGTCTCCTCCAATCTAGGTCACTGCTGTTAAATACTACAGCCTCCCAACTGTGGCGAGCACTGCAGCATGTGTTCTAGCAATGAGATGCCACAAGCTTCGAGCAGCTCTGCCACATTTCCCTGTTCTGAAGGCAAAATTTTGTTAGCAGCATTTTTAATAATAACAACAATAATATTAAAAAGCTCCAATCTTAAATGTAGCCACTCTTAATGATCTCCTTGTGTGCCTCGCTCCTGTTCCAGCTACTACAATGCTATGTGCATGCCTCAGCTTTTCCTAAAGAGGATTCCGAGCTCTTCGTTTTAACAAAATACTGACATTCTCTATTCCCTTATTAAGTGGATACAGCAGAAACACAATCGGCGCATTTTGGAATTAACTGGCTTTTAATTCCAAGAGAAGTCTTAAGCCTGCATTCTGTATTACTCCTACGCCGGCGTAAGACCTAAAGCCTCAGTGAAGAAATACTTCTGTAGATTCCCTCTGCAGTCAGGATTAGCACAGGTTGAACCTCCCACACACCCTCAGCTGTGTGTGTGTGTGTGTAAAACCACGATTTCTGCACAATTCTTTGTCTTCTTGGCCACGCTCCACTGAGCTCCCGGAGAGCCTTTGGGGTGGGCTTCCCCCGGCCCAAGGGACAAGAGGTCACATAGCATGATCTGAACGCTTCCCTCTGGCTTTAGGGCTTCAAAACTTCAGAATTTCCCTCTCCTAAAAGCAGCTTCCATCTGCTTATGTAAAGGAAAAGCAGCCTTAGGAAGGTTTTGTAACTAAGCCCTGGCATTCCCTAGGTATTTAGGTTCTCCATGGCCCTAGAGTGGGATCCAGCAGGTCCTTCATGAGAGGTTGGCACCTCCCACACAGGGGTTTGATAAAAATCCTACTGCCATCCTCAGCTCTTACTTTTAGACATCTGCAGCCTTGAAATTCCTCCAAAGCATCCCTATAATCACCCGGAAAGGAATATGAACGCACATACTTTGCAAGTGTAAAGCAAAACCTGAAATACTGAAAGGGCAAAATATAAGTAATGAAATTATTTTTAAAAGACCCTTGAAAATTGAAAACAGCTGAAGTGTGAAGGATTGCTATCCAGGGAGAGAACTACTACTCAGAGGTCGAGCACCTGAGCACAGAGCCTCACATGGAGACCTGCCCATGGACGGCACACCACACCAGCTCTGTGCTGCTACAGGAGGTTTTCCATCCTTGGGTTTTCCCCTCCAACGAGATGAGTTCCTCAAATCTCCAGTTCTGCAAACCCCTGTTTTCAAAATAACCTTCTGGCAACTGTGGCCCATATCAGTTTATTAAGTTCTTTGTGGTTTACAATGTGCCTCGTTACTCTGTCTCTAGGGCATCTTCCAGGCACGCTACGCGCTCCTCAGATGGTGCGAGCAGCACCACTGGAGCTGATTTACAACAAAAACAGCGTCTTGCCAAAAAATTGACCTACAGCATATTTCCAAAGTGAGATGTTTATTAGTATTCCAATGACAGCAGGAATAATTACTGAAATTCCTCCTGGAAATCACTCCTTGTAGCGGCAAATAGCGCACTTCACCGTTTATTCACCAGAAGTGCTGCAAATTTCCTTCTCTTAGAAAATGCTGACTGGATGAAATAGACACTGTTCACACGAATGAACTGATTTCATAAACATTTTGAAGGGGAAATTACTAAGAGTTCCATCGAATATAACAGTTTCTATTTTATATCACAGATAGCATTCTTGAAAATAAGTGCAAAGCAAAAGAGACTTCTGTAAGAGGGTTCGTGAGATATGCTTTCAAACTTTGGTGCTCATGACAAACTACACAAGATCAGCTCACCATTTCTCCAAGGAAGGATATTCAGATACTTTTAAAGAAGCAAAGAGAAAAGGCACCAAACAGATTTGCACCAATTGGTTGGAAGACCAAGAGAAAAATGTTGGTACTTTTTCTTTTTAGCGCTGAAAGTTGCTCTCAGCCTGATTTCCAGCAGCCCAGCACCAGCTTCAGCTCTGCGACACAGCACCTACCACCCCTTCCATGGGGTTTGCTAACAGCTGTCCCCTCATTCAGACTTTCCTCTATGCACATACTCCTTTGTTGACCCTGAAGCAGAGAAGATAAAGAATGTCTGATAACACTGGGTAAGAGCAAGCAAGAACCCAAGCTCGTAAGTGCTCAGATACCGCCCAGGCATAGCCTGACTGCATCCTGACCTCCACCAGCAGAAAGCTGCCTTGCCTCCATTACAGCCCATAAAGCCACACCAGCACAAAATCGATAGCATTGCATTTGATTTCTATTGGCGTAACTCCATGGGTTTTAATGGAGTTGGAGTTACACCAATTTTATGCTGGTGGATCTGCATTAGTGTCAGTGAAGTTATGCTGGCGTGACTGATGTAAACGACATCAAACCAACCGATCCCTACTGGTCTAAACCACTCTGCCATTAGCTCTAAAGCAACGTGAAAATGCAAATCTGTACGTTACCAAAGCAGGGTCTTTGGAGTTTATTTTTGCAAAGCAGGAGAACGGCTCTTTTGCGATCCTTTCGACACCAAAGAAACAGAGTGAAGACTGAGAAGGGAAAAAGGACAAAGTACACAGTTGGGATCACAGTATTCTGTAATTAGAGCTGTTAAATGATTACTAAAGCGCAGTGGTGCAATCATCACGCCGAAGGAAGCTGGGAAGTATGCAGTCAGGAACATCACCAGGGAGAAGGTAACAGCAATGTCACAGGCACCACATTTTATATTTAAATGCAAATTCCTTGCAATCAGAATCTGTGCTTCTAATTGGAAGAAAAGGTTACGGAATTAAATGCCTCACATCCTGGACAGCTCAGCAGGATTTAAAGTTGTGTAGTAAGTTGAAGGCAGCTTACTCATCTCCCGTCCTTTACAGGAATATCTTACTTCAGCTTTTTCTTTTAATTTCAAGATCACTTTCTTACTACTGCAAGGAATACCAAACTGGGACTCAACTCCTCATCCATTTTAAATAAAATATAACACAACACCCACACAAGATCTAAGTCAAGCTGCACTTTGAACTCTAAAGCAGATCTTGAAGCAATGCTTTGCACTGGCCCTCCTAGAGGACATGAATTCACACCGACTCTTCCAGGTTCCTTTTACATTTGCTCAGTCCCATAAGTTAACCTATACATCGTGCTCTTCAATTTCCTGAATGCTTCCTGACATGACACCAAAGTAAAGCAAACTTCCTTTCTGTCAGCAACAAAAACACCTCTGCCAGGATCTTTCCTCACTGCCATTTGTCAGCACTCAGCCCTTGTCCCTGGCAGTTAAGTAAGAGGAAAACTAATCAGAGGACTTCACCTCACTATAAATGGACTTCTGATTTATTACACCAGGCCTAGTGACCAGACTTCTACCAAAGTTCATTGACTTGCAGAGAAAAGGGGAAAAAGCAAAAAGCTTTCTGTGACCGCAAGCATGAATTTGCACATCCAGGCAAAAAATTGGTGTTACGCTGTTGTTCAACTACTGTAAGATATCAGGATTTTAAATATCCCAGTAAATGAGCCTTAGTTACAGAAATACTTTTGACAATCCCATGTAAACGCTCAAGCCCTCATACCAGCAGGGCTGCTCACAAAGATAATTCCATTTGACAGCTAAGGTGGGCAACAGGCGATTCCAGACCAGCATACTTGGGAACGGCTACTAGGTTTTAATGGAGAAGTTTCACTGCTAGAAAATACACAAATGAACAAAAATAAAACAATAAAAAAATACAAAACCCTGACCAAACCATTTCAAGTATGTGGCCTGCATGGCCACATCACACACTGGAAGAATCAAAGCCTAAGTGATCATTTAGAGATCCTGACAAAGGAATTACTGAAAAGAAATATCAAGCTACTGCCAGGCTAAACTGTCAGGGGAAAAAAAAAAAGGAAAAGAAAATATGAAAAAAAATGAGAGACGTTCTTGATATTATTCAGCTGGGGGAGTTAAGTAGCTAGATGAGTAAACTACACCTACTTGAGCGGTAATGCATCACAAAATCATGCTTATTTTCTAAACATTTTTAAAAATTACCCAAGTCGCATGCAGAGAGGAGCCATTCACCTTCCACAGTCATGCTATAGTTTACTCTCTCTTGGAAGCAATTACAGGACAAATGCCAAGCTACAGAAGGTATTTTTCCAGCAGCAGCATCTGGCTTCTTGGCAGCCTCCTCAGGCAATTCTGTTGGATGCTTTAGAGATGCTACTGGGTCAGCCCTGGTTCTATTGCTCATGAACCGTCTGGCAGTTTCTTCTTCCTAGATGTCATAATCCTTCTGATTTACCTTGAAGGAATTAGCACACTTTTATCCATTTCGAAAACAGTTGACCTGCGAGGCATTTAAGGGCTATCTATAAAACATAGTAAAAATCACTGGTGTAAATCTGCAAACCTTCACGCCAGCAGCTTTTCAGGATCCACTGCTTAATACATCATCAAGAAAACAAGTATGCAGTGCAAAACCCATGCATCTCTTACTGGTAAATTGAATGCATTCCTCTCAATTCAAGGAAAAAAACATAAGACACATGAAAAATAGATTAGTTAAAAAGAAAGAAAAAGAAAGAAAAAAGTCAAGCTGGAGCAACAGCAAACCTATGCCTTTATCTAATATGAACTGGTCTCATACAGTGCAGACACTACTATGCTGTATCCCATAGTAAGGGATGGCGGACATGAATTCAAGGAATTCCTCTGGCAGACAGCAAGCCTGAACTGAAATACAAGGAGATGCACTAAGTCAACAGAAGAAAAACAATTTCCAAGAATCCGCTTCTTGCATCCTTCCTTCTCCATGCTGCCTGTCCCTGTCCCTCTGCTATGGTCTGCATCGTCGTGCAGCTGTCATTACGCTTAATCCAGGAGGATGGAAGACAGGATGCTGTTTTTACCCTCCCTCTTTGTGTATCAACAGAATCAAGCCCATGATAAAAAAGCTTTATGTCAGATCATTGAGATCCTGTGGATTTAATACAGAGAAAGGGGATAGACTGCTGTAGAAAGCACATTTATTGGCCATAGCATGTGTGGGATTCTCCTTTTTAAAAAGATTTCTGTGCAATTGTTTGCAAGGTACGTACTCCTCAACTGGGAGAAGAAAAAGAAAAAAGAAAAAAGACTCAGATCTGTTCATTACACTACTTCTTTTTAAGACTTTCCCACAAAGATATACTTGCACATCTCCTCACGCCTTACATTTCTTCTTTCAAGAATTTTCAGAGAGCTTAGAGTAGGAAGCTCCAACAAAATCCTGTACCAGGCTATCATCTGGGGAAAAAAAATCCTAATCCCCAAAAGTAAATGGTAGAGGTACAAGAAATGCACTTTATAACCTAATAAAGGTCCACAAACCTTGGATTTTCAGTATCAGGAGTACACTGAACAACGTCAGATTGATAGGACTAAGAAAGACGCACATGTCCAGGTCAAACAAAAAGCCAAGCAGAGCTCTGTCATCAGCAGAGACCAACTAAATCCAAACAGACACAAAATTCAGACTTGGCTAATGCGAATTGACTGAAGTAATTCTATTTTATGCAGGGTAAAACATATTCTGATTACAGGCAGTGGTGCTTGCAAGTTCTAAATTTAGGTATCATTAGGGCCAGGTGAACCGTTAAGTGAACTAATCTGAATTTTATCCATATCAAAGATTTGTATCGTCCACACATTAACTTCTCAGAATTAAACCATGTATTCACTCTCATATTTCACACATCTTTAGGATATCTGCACTCATTAATTAAAATCACTGCAGAATCACAGCACACATCAACCACAGAGCCTGGGTTTCAAAATGCAGTGCAATGGCACACGGTGAGAAATCAATTATTTAGGCTCCAGTGCCTGAACAGAAGTTCCTGGCACACTACAAACTAAGCTGTAATCAGGGGAGAGGCAGCACAGATCCCCTTGTTCACAAGTTGTTTCTGCAGTGCAGGAAGCATCCTCAGTGACCAGCAGAGCACCTGAGCACACATGAAGCCTAACCTCTCAGTGATGCCCTGGAGCTCAGCAACAACACACACGAGATGGATGTCACAAGCAGGCAAAGAGAGGGCTTCCTGGATGCACTGGAAATCTCCAATGTTATTTTAAACTCTCTGATTACACAGTCTCTACAAGCCCTGTAAGGCGAGAGAGCAATCAGGAGTGCCAGCAAAGAAAATCAATTAAAAGCAGGTGCGATTTTGGCTGACCTTGTGTACTGCTTTCCTGAAACACCTGGTACAATTAAAACAGTCTAGAGGGATAATATAATTTAATATGAAATAAAGATTGCTGCAGTGAAAAACTTTGCTGTTTTAGCAACTGAGCTTAAAGCCAAAAGGTGAAGAATATCTAATTCAATTAAAACGGGAGGGAATTCAAGAAGGTGGAAGTTAATTACTTTACCTGGAAGTTGGCCAGGACATTTGGGTTAAGCACCTCTACTCATGTGAAAGTTTGCTTTGGTTTCTTTCTGCTTCCACAACTAAATAGCAGGCAGTAACAATGGCAGTTTTGGAAGATGTGCAATGTTTGCACCACCCACCGAGGTTAATTAATGACAATAGTGACAGCATTACAGAAATTAGAGATGATGAAGAACTTGAAGGCCATCCTACCCACCTCTCTGCCAAGGAAGGTTTGTGCTTAAGGGTGCATTCTTCCATTCTTCACCAAACCATTATAAATGGCACAAGCAGTAAGACTCTCATCTCCACCCTCCAAAGTCTTTCAAACACTCAGGCTGAACAGAAGGAAGATGTTAAACCAGTGAGCAGAGTCCAACTTCACATCATTATTCTGAGTCAGCCGCTAGCAGATTATCTGAGCAATTATTCTCCTCCCTTACTGCACACATCCCAAATACCTGTAATCCTCACTTAGCTCAGCTACAATCAGCATTAAGACAATCTATCCCCTTCAGGTAAAATCTAATGGTAAAATCGCATATCACTAAGTTTATAACCTATTACAGCCTCCATTATTCCATAATGCTTATTATTTTGTACTCACAAAGTCAGGGAGATGTAATTTTATTGCTTACAAATCATTCTTACATTAGTCTTCCGCTGTTATAACTTCACTCTGCTTTTTCAGATATGCTTTTTCCATTCTGCATATTTAAACAGTAACTCTAATTACCCCTACTTGATTGCTCTTCTCTTGCAAAGCTTTTCCACAGTATCATCTGCAGTGAATTCTTCATCCTACTTGGATTTTAAAAGGCCCATGATGCATCATATTCTTTAATTTAAATTAAAAAAAAAAAAGAGATTAATCACTACACCCACAATAATAACAGTCTAGTGCCTTGTAATAAAGCCAAAGAAAAAAATCAAAGTGTATCTACTGGAGCTGCCATCTCTCATGCCGTATAGCAGATGCACTCATACAGCTTAACCTCCAACACCACACTCTGCTGCCCTGAGGCATGAGATCAGCAAAATCATAGAACAGCCTGGGTTGAAAAGGACCACAATGATCACAGAGTTTCAACCCCCTGCTATGTGCAGGCTTGCCAGCCACCAGACCAGGCTGCCCAGAGCCACATCCAGCCTGGCCTTGAATGCCTCCAGGGATGGGGCATCCACA
>JAOWBP010004015.1:17518193-17535055 GCA_028571105.1 Tragopan temminckii
GATTATCTGATACTTACTGCCTGGGCTGTTTTTATTGCCACAAATCGATGATTTCCCTCCTTTCCACACACATATCCAAACGCTCGGTGGTCTGTGATATCCTTTGCGATGTACGATATCTCATGAACTGCGTGGTGGTGCTGTAGTAGCTATTAAAAAAGAAGAAAACACAGCAAGAAATACCCATCAAAATGTTCCATTAAATCTGTATCGTTTCCTTCCATCTGTGCTTCACCTGGATCTCAATGCACCTATGGAATTAAAAACACAAGCATTCCCTTGGTGTCAAAATCAATTAACATCTGAACTATTTATGCCTATTCCCTTTTCAAAATCTGGCCAAACGTGACTTACTCTTAATAATTTGACAAAAAAAGCATCAACTGAATATTTTTCTTTGTATCTTCTGGTGAGATATAATTCAATTAACACATATCACTACCTAATTAGAAGGTAAACAGCATCGTAGGTACAGAATCCCTGTTGGTAGGAATAGGAAGAGAGCACAGCAGCTAGTTGTAGCTTCCCACAGAGCAACTCTGAGGACAGACTGCAGGATGAGGGGTGAGAGATCCAATCTCTGCAAATCGACAGCAGGGTCGCTTTATCTCTACAGCACTGAGCAGCAGGTGAGGTTTCACTTAAAGCAGTAAAAGAACTCCAAAAAAGCACAGTAAGCTTGGTGGTGATGGATCGATGGCTGGACCAGATGATCTTAGTGCACTTTTCCAGCCTTAATGATTCTATGATCCTATGAAGTGTGTTTTGGCCAGACAGAAACACCAGATACTAGCATCCTTCTCACTCTGATATAATTACCATTTCATTACCAAAGTAACGTTGTAGCAGTTCTACTCAGAATAATGTCCTTGAAAAGTTTCTCTAACCCAACCTATTAGCTTGAATTCCCACCCTCTGATGCATAGCCCTGCTCCCCACTAATCCAGGGATATTTCTGAGAGCAGGCAAAGCCGCAGAGAATTCTTTTGAGGTCCAGATTCCTGCTGGTTTGGAGAAAAGCACATTTTGAGAAGCAGCGTGGTATCCAGGCAATCTCTAAACAACCGGTTATTTTTAGAGTTTAAAGAACATTTTAAAATTCAAAACCAGAGAGGATGTGTGCTTGCGGAGGAGAAAGGGCCACGTGCGTGTGAGGCAGTGACAGGTAATGTGGCTCCACGTGCAGAACAGGCACGGGAGTTTAAATGGGAAGGCAGCACATAAGAGGAAGCTGACTATATATAAAACAGCAGACTGGACATATGTCACTTTCATTCCTCATTAAATGACTCCTAACTTCCTAAGATTGAGACTGTTTGTTCTTAGGGAAATGGGAGCTTGACGCAGACTTTGGGCTGAACGTGGCTAAGCTAAAGGTGTGCTCTAGACTTTCACAGTGTGTTAAATGTTCAAAATTAATGATGGGATCTTCCTTAGATAATACACTGGTATTGATTTACTAGGTTCCTCTGAAAGCACGCTTGCATTCTATCTCTTACAATGAAATGAAATGTTCCCATCACTCTATTCTGCATATGACAAGGGAATGTTATCTCCGGCTCCTATTAAATCTAAGTTCTTTGACATTGCTTTATTGATTGCGAGACAGCAATGAAATTAAACTGTGATCAGATTCCTTCCTCATGGAATTAAATTTGAAGACCATTCTACCATGGCAAAAGATCACCCACAATGTAAGACAGCAGATGGAGACGCTCCGATTTATTCGGGAACCCTCATTAACTATTGCAAAATTGTTAAGCTTGTAATGGTTACGATACCTCGTATACTGCACAAATTAAGTAAAGGTGACTGCAACATCATCCTGCTTCACTGTATGGAGCAGGCAGAGTTTTCTATTTGTTTGAGGGATACTGGCTTGGAACATACACATAAAATGTAACGTTGCATACACATCTGTACCACAATGAAGGTACAAGCACTCCTTTGAATCTGTGCTTTCAGAGCTTGATTCATGGACTGTGTCCTTTTTACATTTTCCAGCACTTTCTTCCAAATATTATTTTATGAGTGTCTGACTCTTTGTTTGTCATTAAGCAGGAATGACACCCGCTGCAGTTGGTACAGACTCACCACCGTAAAACACCAGGTCAGGACTGCATCATTTTTGTAAAGCCTCTCCCTCCCCTGCTCCTCTGGCTCTTCTGTCTTTAGGGTTTTACCACGACTTAATCCTGTCTCTAGTGGGTCAAGAGCCTATAAAGGAGCATTTCATAGCTCAGGGATGTTTATGACACCCCCATATGCACATGCTGGTGGAGTCCATCACAAACTATTTGATGTTTTTATGGCACCTTTGCTGAGTGCTGCTATGAGCCATTTAGCACGCTTTCAGTGAGGTGTGGGATTGGTGGAGGGCTGCAGTATGGCAGAACACATTACAGAGAAGACTTAATTTGTACCGCGGTTCAATACAGTCAATTAAATATTGCGCAGATTAGAAAGTAATTTAACAATTAAGCTTCAGTTGTTAAATAAATTCACTGTACACAGCTTCCAAATTATTTTAGGTCTCATGTGACTTCAGTCACTATTGAAAACATTTATGATCTTAAAATGCAAGCACTGACAAAGCCTCGTATCAGCTAAGTCATGTGCTGCAACAGTTGTTTTTTTCAGGCTAAACCTGATGTCTATATTACATTTTATTCATATGTTCAGATGCCACTTCTTGCTGTTAAAGAAGGAAGTCTGAAATACTTCCTAGGCAGCAATATGGGCAGCCACCATGTCCACCATCCCTAATGCATCAGCCCCTTGTGCTTGGCCCGGTCCCTGCAGCCCAAGAGTATTTTCTCTCCCCTTTGCCACTCCATCTCCTGTTTCTTCTCCTCTCCCCCCACCCCTTCCTGCACATCACATGGAATTGATTTAGCTACTTCTGAGATCTGTAGCATTTCTAATTTCCCTCAGGCTGCTTGGCACCTATCATAAATTTTTTCACCCCTTATCCTCATCTTGTCCCTTTATTTCCATGCCGTAGCCTCCAGTGCCACTAAATCAATTAAGTCAATCAATTAAGTACTTGGAGGGCCCAGCAATCATGTCAAATATGTGAGTTAGATGGCATGAGAAAGTCACTGCTTTACTATCGCTATTCCTCTTTTAATGAGGTTGTCTATTTAGTGAAGCCTGGGGCACACTGTTAAGAGCCACAACAAAAAATACCCTATGAGCTGCAAAGCCTCCTGCACACGCTGCCCCACTGAATGCAGGAAGCATGCAGCACATAAAGGTGTGCCCAGAAGGACAAGTTTCACAGGGATCTGAGCTGTAAAGCCTCACTCTTGAAATACCAAATGAGGAGCCTTAGGATTTCCAGGCTACCAATGCAAGGATGTGGACAGCCATGGTGAAGCATCCTCTGCGTTTGCCCAAAGAAGCTGTGGATACCCCACCCCTGGAGGTGCTTAAGGCCTGGTTGGATGGGGCCCTGGGCAGCCTGATCTGGTGGGAGGCAACCAGCCCAGGAGCTGGATGGTCTTTAAGGTCTATTCCAACCCAAGGCATTCTGTGATTCTATGATCTCATTCCCATCTATCCACTTCTCAGCCATCTGAATAAACAGTAGTATATTTTGAGTGTCACATCAAGCTCCCCAAACATCAGTTACCCACCAAACTGCAAAATTCACAATAAAATAACTTCACAGACCTTAGTTTTGATTATGCTGCTGTCTACCTCGCCCAAACTCCAATTCACAAAGCGTTTGCTCAGATGTGTTTTAAGAAAACACATCCTATATCTTTAGGAAGACAAGTGAACAAACACTAGAACCTGAATCTAACAAGGAAAATTACAGTGATGCCTTAACAAGAAGCTTAGCAAGCTAAAAGCGTAATAGCACATTTACCGCGATATACTGCAACACATTAAGTGAAAACAAAGAATTGTAAAACATGCGAGCACTTCCGAGATGAATTTCATCTCATTGCTCCCAGAAATGCTGGATTTGTATCGACATGCAGTATAAAAACATTTCACCGGTGTTGTGAGAGTTGCCAAAACAACAACACAGAGGCAGAACTTGCAGGTTGTTGCCCTTGGTAGCCAAACCCAAGCAGTTAGGGTCTAGCTTCTCCCTTGTGAATTTGACATTAACGCTCATTTCCCAGCAGGCAATAGGCTGCTGGAAATCACAGTGCTGCTGCTGTGGTCTCTTCTACCTCCACTGGGCAGATGTTTTTCAAGGCTGTTATCCTTCTGTATTATTTTAACCCATTTTCCAAAGATGAATGCCAAAATAATATTTGGACAAGAACAACAATCTGAAAGGGTATCGCAGCACGCACTGCAGAAAGTTTTGGAGGCTGGAATTTGAGTGTGAACGTGACTGAGCTTTTCTGCTGAAAGACCGAACACATGCGAAGTGCTACACAGACATACACGAATGGTCCAAACCTAAATCCTTTACACAAAACCACTCATGGAGCTTGGGCTGAACAATAAGTTAGGGACTTTCTGCCTCAAAATACAAGAACAGAAGATAGAAAGCAAAATACAAGCTCTGGTGTGTTCTCTGAGCCTGAATGGATTCCTCATGTGGCAATAAATAGAAATAAGTCTGTCTAATCCCTGTGCTTCTTCTGCAGAGATTGATTTTGCAGACAATAACCTAAAGAAAGGCTCTTCCAAGGGCCAACTCTTAACAGGCATTTCAGAGCATTTCCAAGCTTTGCAATAAAAACACATGGCATGAAAAACACACTTTCAGATTATATGCAGTTCAAAGTTTGGTCTGTGTAAAGGTGTGTAAGTTTAATTTCCTCTTAATAATAATAATAAAAACTCTTAAGAGCCATTATCTTCCTGCAGTTGAGAAGACTCAAGCAAAAACAGATGATGTGCCTTGAACTGTGCAGCTGAGTCAGGAAGGACAAAAGTCAGTGAGCACAACTGCATGTCTAAAGATGAGCAAGTCTTCAAGTGAAGTGCTGAGCAGAGCTCAGTCTGGGCACTGCAGTTCAGCACACACAAGAGCAAGAACTTGGTGAATGTACCCAAGGCAACATTGTGGTTGGACAGCCACAGGAGGATGACATAAAAGGGTGCTTTGGTCGGCTGTGAAATCTGAACTAATCCTTAACATTTCCTTTGCCTAACAAAAAGCATCCCGCAATTGCCTGTAGGGAAGCTGGGGAGTATGAGCAGAAAATTCTTAGAAGAGCAAATGTGGGTGCTCTTGTTTGTGCCTTTTGCAATATGCACGTGCCAGAATGCTCAGAAATTGCCTGGAGTTGTCCTCACTCCACATCCACAGCGTACACTAGTTAGTCAATTAAGTTAGCAGGGCTTAACTTTGCCAGCACAGCAATCTAATTGTGATGAATGGATCCACAATATTGAGCGAGTTGGATATTCCAAGAGCCTAATTTGTGAAAGAGAACACCACTAGGGTAATAAACTTCTGTCTGGCTCTCATAATTTGTAATAATGTCTGACAAAGACCAGATATGAATTTAGTTATTGTTCATTGTCTTCAAAAGCAAATGCTAAGTTGCTCATGCAGAAGATTCATTTATTAGATGTATGGACTTAGGAAAGGAACAAAAAACTGGAATGCATACATGGCCAAATGTGTATCTTCACATCAAAAGCTTTTCAATTTCTTAGTGTACCAGGAATAAAACTAGGTAGCTAAATCTAAAGCCCTTGTCCAATCGTTATTAATCCCCAGCTACATTTAAAGCATACACTTGCAAATATTGTTTTAGGACAAAGAAAATCCTGAAGGGCAAGGAAACATTTCTGTAGAGCTTTTGAAAAACAACTGTGCTACACTAAACCTGTGCTGTTGGACATCCCATGAGTCTTGTATTATTTTCTACAACAAAGAAGGATTTGCACAGGGATACCAAGAAACAGCAAATCTGATACCAAAGTCAACATCTCCTTTGGGCCAGTCAGCTCAGTAATGCAGTATGCACCCTTAACTGCTTGACACAGTCTACAGACTGTAACACATTGCTTTACCTTCCCATTTCACTATTTCAGTGTGGTATCCAAATAACAATGCTTGTTTATAGCAATATTATTTCATTCTTTGGATAGCAGCTGGTCCCATGGCCACTGCTGTGTTTCCAAGGCTGTAACGCATCTGTCTAACTGCATTCTCTGTTAGCGCCCACCTCATTGCCTTATGGAAAACAGTTGATCAAAATAGCCATAAGTACTTTGCCTCTCTATTCCTAAGCCAAAGCTGGCACACAGTCTAAGCACAACACCTCTGACCATGCCTTGTGTTCTTTCCTGCTACGCTTTGAAGTTCGTAAGGTTATTACTGATAAAATCTTGAATTTGAGGGAGCACGATATTCAGTAATAAGACAGTCAGTTTGCTCCAGTACTACTGAACCTCCCAGTATTTTTGCTGCATTCATCTTTATGGCCTGTGAATCCCTTCTGAGAGACCTCTACTTTTACAAAGTTCTTTTGTTCCTTCGTACCAACATCCTTCACCTCCTGAAATGCTTTTGATTTATATGAACAGCACAAGACATTTTTTCATACAACTTCCAGTAGTTTTGGAGATATTTTTTGGCTTTAACTGCCTCAGGTCTAGAGTGATTCAGATTTAGTGACCAATATGACTCGCTCTCTTCTTGAGAATGCATCGTGAGGCCATAATTTGAAAAGCTCATTGCTGAGAACCAGCCTCAGATGTCCAAGATTTGTCACACAAACTCTATAATGGAGAGCTTACAACGATCACAAAAATCCCACTAATATTGGCAGTACTAAAATTCAAGTTGTTTTGGAAAGCCATCAAACAGCAACTTTCTTCAACCCTAAGAAACGCCACAAACTTCTCTGGAACGGGGTAAAAAGACAAGAGGAATTTACTTTATACTTATCTATCTGCCCATCAGATACTCCTACCAATTCAGTAAGATTTAAAGAAGGATGACAGAAAGCATGTGTATGCAGAAGAATGAGAATAGGAAACAACTCTATGAACTCAGGAACTACATATAATGTCATGTTCCTGAACCAAGAGAAATGAAAACAATAAAAGCTGAGAAGATCACAAGGCACAGTGTTTTGTGTCTTTCAAACATTAAAGCGATTTCATAATCAGAAATAAGCCAAAGCATACAAACAAGAAATCCCACCTGCATTTACTGCAGATTGATTTCAAATGGCTCAGTACAGAACTAGACAAAGTTAACCTGGCTCCACTCTTCATTCCTTGTGACTTAAACTTCTGGTGGCCAGCATATCTGGTTCTAGAGCTACGATCTTTGGAACTCAGAAACAGTACCATTACTCACCTACCCTGCTCGTAAGAATCATTCAGACACTTCATGCTATTTTATACTCAGTCTTCTTACAGCAAAACAGAGGATACCTTTTTCCAAGAGTTACAACTGCAGGAATAAACCAACTTCATATAATCCCATAAATGTGCCAATCCTTCATTTTGTTCAGGTCCCACAACAGGCACTTAACCAAGGATATAAAACATCCGCAACATGAATGTGTGTATTACTGGAGCCCTGAAGATAAAAATGAAATAAAATCTAAAAGGCAAACCTCAAAGAGACTCTAAAAAAGAACAAAGAACTGTCAAGTAACTTTTGGCTTGATTTGGCGTTATTTTTCCTGCAATATCCAGGAGCAGGAATTTCTGGGGACACACTCAGCATGCCGAGCCCATCGTGTTACAAGAATTCCAAGTTTCAATCAAGCAGTAGAGCATTTTACTAGTTCTGCCCTGGCACCATCCAAAAGAGAGTCCCAAGCTCCCACTTGCACATTTCCATGCCCAGAGCTGTTTCTTCCCCGCTTGTTGTCCTGCAAAGAAGCCTTCTCCCATCTGAAATCTTCAAAAGCAAACTCGGATTTAACAGCCTGCACTCAGCCTTGGCCCAGCACAGAGCACGGCTCTAGTCCCCATTCTTTTCTCTCTGTTGCCTTCTTCCTTACAAGTTCTGTGCACGTGTCTCCTGCTTCCCTTCTCCTAACCCAAACCCAACCTCCTCATGCCTTCATTCTCTGTCTTGCCCAGCACTAAGCCTTGTGCATGCACAGGTCACATTTTCACATGCTGTACACACCAAAATACTTCCAAACACTTCTCACTTTCTTGAAATATCAAGGTGCTCAACAACGTTCCCTTCCAAATCTGCAAGAATGTAGCTGCTTGTTTTGCTGGGAGCACAATGACGCAGAATTAGGATGGAAACCACAAAGGGCAAAAAGGAACGAAAGCCAGGTATGTGTGTTTGGTCACTGCTGACAAATAGCAGCATCCTACACAACCCAGAGGAAGGAAAGCATTTACCTGTCCCCCCGACTGTCAGACTGAACAAAGCTCTTGCTGCCTTCCCTGTAAACACAACGTGATCCTGAGGGCAGAACATTATCCACTGATTTTATTGCCAATAGCGATCTATTACTATCATCTTGAAAACTCGAGCTAACTTTAAAAGTAAACCTTCCTGTAGCTTCCTATCCTATTACACTGACAGCTAAGGCCATCTGTCTCCCGTGCATTTGACAGCAGCCCATAGGAGAGGTTAAACAAACCTGCAAGTTAGTGCAGAAATTCAGGAGCATCACTGGTAGCACTGCTATTACCGGGACAAACAGAAAATTGCAGAGCAGCCTACCAGATGAAATGCACTGAATAGGAAGAAAAATCATCAGCACACCTGGGGTGTAATGCTTTCCAGCCACCTCGAAAGGGAAGGAACACAGGATTTCAAAGGGAGATGGAACTTTCTGTTACGGCACCCGCTGGAGGTCCCCCACTGCTCTCCAGGGAAGTTTCAGTGCATCCCAGCAGCCTGCCCTATTATTATGTCAGCATTTCTCTTGCTAAATCCTCCACCGAGCAGTTTGAATTCAGCCATTATAATTCTGTGCGTACAGAAAATGGGCCTGCAATTTTTTCTGGTGTGTAATGCATTAACCTGGCTCAAAAATATCAGTACTTGCAAGAAATCCTCCCCAAGTAAATGCATTTTGGCAGCTTTTCTACCAAAATTGCAGCTGGAAAAAAAGAATGTGGCTGTATCAGTGAGGATACCTTGTGGCTTTTATATCTGAATTAAAGAAGGTCATTGATATTACATGCGAAAAAACCCAATAATATATGTAACTTCACACTTCTGAGTTTTTTGTTATGGAATAATACTTCAGTGGAAGGATGCAATAGAGCTCTACTATGAAATAGGATCCATGAGAACAAAAGGTTTTTTGTTGACTCGAAAGTTTTAGTAAAATTCACCTCAAGTTCTGTTTAAGCGTGATAAAACATTAAAAACAGATGATATTGGAAGTGTTTACATATTAACTTCTACCACAACAGCTCTATAGACAGATATCCACTCCCATTCGCAATGCAGGCCAATTGGCTATTGGGAATGTACATACGGTGAGGTTCCCCATACCCCATAACAGAGCACAGAGAAGTCTCTCCCTTTCCTTAACTTACAATGAGACCACCACTAAGTCATAAAATCTAATTTTCTGCCTTTTTGAAAGCAATCAAGTGTTTATCTTTTTCGTAGTGAAAAGTACAGCTACAACAAATTCCCACAAATTATTTCAGTTTGGATTAAATGCCTAGAATAGCTTTATTTTATCTTCACGCCAGTTAGTGTTAAAACATTACAAGGCAATTCCTATGGACACCCACTACAAGAAGGCTGAACTCAGCTGCAGGTTAGAGCATTGCAATGTTCAAACCTCAAAACACTCAGATTTATCCATGTGTGAAGTCACACCTGAGTTTTGTCTTTGGGATTCTTAATTTCACTGTGATGAAACTCTCTTATATATAAGGATTTCATGGCAAACTGTGTGTGTAGAGAATACATCTCCATGAGCTTGTGGCTGTTAAAAATCCCTTTGGACCACTCTAAACTTTCTAAACTGTCTAAGGCACGGTTGGGAAGGCCAATAAGAAATGAATTACAATAGTCAATAAGAGATGTAATTGTAGAAGTAGGCTCTTCTGACATTTACGTTTTGCTAACTGTCAAACATTATTTATAAAATATATTATTGTTTCCCTTTTAAAGTATCACAAGACTATAAATACATTATAAGAATAATATGCCAGGTTTTTAAGATCCCTACTTTGCTATTTCCTAATTAGTTTTATTTATCACAGGAAAAACAATAAATGCCACGTCTAACATTCATATTTACACGTGGAAAGGAAACTGTGAGGCAATAGGACAGGACCTCAACTAGCCAGACTTCCAAGCATACACGAAAAACTTGACTTTGGTCAACAGGATAACAGCAGGCTCAGGAGCATGGAGTTGAGTGAGTCTCTAACACAGGAGTGGTTTAAGGAGAATTTTGAAATAAAGTCAGGGAATACAGCGTGGATATCTACAAAGAATTCCCCCAAGTATGATGGGTAGGATGGGAAGAGACTCAGGGTTGTTTATTTGAGAACTGAATAAATGACCGATGAAAGCCAACTGTGTAGAGTGGCTCCTTGGAAGGGGATGAGGAGTAAGAGAAGCCACTGAGAGCCTGGAAACAAACACAGACAGGCTATGGGTTGATAAAACAGAGCAGGCAGATTCAGCCTAGGAATGCAAAGAGAACCGTGACATGATCAAAAGAATAAGCTGGGGCAGCAATCTTGGCAGCCACAATGGGTTTCAAAAATAAAAGTCAATTGTCAAGGACAGAGAAAAGGATAACAATTGAGACATAAGATGAAGAGAGGCAGAACTATGTTTTAACTGAAAGCATGACAATAAGTGCTGTATTTCCAAGCAGTTATGAGGAATGTGAAAGACCTGGAGTTACCCTGGATGTAGCAATCGAAAACAAGGTTGAGTCAAAAAGGCTGCGGAGCTTACAGCCTGAATAATAATAGATGGTGCTGATGCTTCCTCAGAACTCAGAAAGGAGGTCAGTGGGAGACCTTTGGGAATCGGGATTAAAATGCCTGTTTCAGCCCTGCTAAGCTTGAACTGATGGGTAAATGTAGGAGGAGAGGGCTGGAGGCAGGTCAACATTCAGCACTGGAATCACTTGGCATGACACTAAAACCACATTTCTATTTGCAAAGGAAATAATATTGATAAAAAACATTGCAGGAGGAAATAAAAAGGATCAGGACAGAGTGCAGAGAATACCAGATAAAAACTGCAGGACACAGAGTGAAATTAGAAGCACAGGATTAGAATCCAAAGATGAGAGACATGGAGGCCAGGAGGAAGGACTTGAAAACGGTGCCAATGCGATCAGCCACAAAGAGGCCACAGGGACTTTGGGAAGACCAATTTTAAAGAAATGAAAGGGATGAAAGCTAACCCTGGCATGTTCTGTCCTGGATCCAGAGAGGGCTCCAGGAGGGGACCTTCACAACTTTCTGCACATCACCATGCTCCAGCAAACACAAGAATCTGATGAACTAATCATTACCATCTCTGCAGCTCACTGCAGAGCGAGTACGAAGCAGATAAAAAGAATTCCTTCCTTTATTTCTATTTTTAAATATTTGGAGATGCTCAGTGAGAGAGACTTGACAGTTTGACATTTCATCTGCTCCAGCACATGTGCTTCAAGGAGTAATTAGAGATCCATAATCATACCTCGATTTCTGGTCAAAGATGCCAGAACCAACAGATTTCCAGTAAAGTCAAGAAGTACCTTTGGTACATTTTAAATGAGGTATCTTCAGCCAACAGTGAGAATTTTCATCTTGCTAAGATTTCCTTTCAGCCAACTTTAGCTGTCCTGTTAGCAATCTATCAGCATAATTAACACTGTCATTCTCATCAAATGGAGAAGAGTACCCAATACTGGGGATATCAGCACAAAACTGTCATAGCCTTTGATCAACCTGGAAAATGCTTTACAGAAGCCTCAGCAAGAACCTTAAAAAGCCTCTGCAATAGAAGGTCAAGAGAGCTTAAAAGGTCAGGAAGATGGGCAAGATGCAGAAATCTAAACCCGTGATTGGGTCATGTCACAGCTGTAACATAAACTCATCAGAAGAGATCTATCCGAGGCCAGCAGGAAGAAGAGCGAGAGTAGATGGCCAACACAATATACATACACCATTCTCCTTTCTCAGCTTCATATTGAAAGCCTGAAAAAAATGGCTATGGATTAAATTCATAAAACATGAGCACCACACTGCAATACTTCTTTGCAGCATATAACATAGGAATTTTACAACACAGGCTGTGCCCAAGCCCTGTATTTTCATCAAGATATGGGTCGGTGTAATTGAACAACTAACCTCTCCAAAGTGCCTAAGAAATCATGAAAATGAAATTCACTCTTTCGGTGAAATGGTTGGCATCTTAATAGATTGGGTTACAATCCATAGTTTATGCTGTTTCAGACAAATGAGGTACTGATACAGAATCTACCATGCTTTTTGGATGACAGAAGAATTTGGGTGTTTCATCTGTAATAATAGTTTGTATAGAGATATATATTGCAGTGTATTCAGGTAATCTGTCTATCCCTGAGCTGACACAGAATTTTACTTTAACAGAAATAATTCCTGACTTAAAGCTTAACAGCATATTTTTGCCTTTGTCATATTTCTCTTACACAGTGTTTGGGCTTTCCATTAACATCAACAGAATTTTGCAGTTAGAGCATGAATGTAAAAGTATACCTCCTTACATGACTTTAGAAGAAAATGGTTTCCTTACTATTTTATACAATTAAAGTATTGTTTTTAAACGCATTTTGGAAAGTAACCTACAGTAAACAAAGATTTATTGTAACATTAATAAACAATGAGACAATTACAGCCTCTTTACGGAGACCATATTAGTCATGCGTGTCTAATGAAGCATTACTAAGCTATCACAGCAAGATAGCCTGATGTGTGTGATTAACAAAATAATACTCATAAATAGCTAATGAACAATGATGGGCCTTTAAAAAATTTGCATATCTTGCTATGTGGAGTTAGGGATTTTGTTGCTTTCGCAGTGCTGAAGATGCATTACATTGCCTCGTGTCTATGGTGCAAACTCACAGCAAATCCTCCTTGTAGCCTTCTTAAATAAAACCTTCCCAAATGTTATTCCATTTTCAACCTAACCTCCTTCATGGATAAATTTACTCAAAGGGCAGAATTCCTGATGGCTGGAAAAATGGTATGATTAAAATCAATATTTTTTGATGAATATTAGGTCTGGAACCTATTAGAGCTATAAAGTGCAGGAGAAGAAAATCATGCTTATGATTTTCAGGAATAGCCCGACTACAGCCCTTCATCTGTAATGAATTATGGAGCAATTCTCCTAAGTCATCTGTATGAAGTCAGCTATGACATTGCCAATTTTTAAAAATTTGCTAGTTTTGAGCTACAAATTGATTTTTTATTGTGATAAATTAAAATCCAATAGTAGCACACAAGATAGCAAACATAGAGAAGCCTATATTTTTTCAGAATATTTTTCTCTCTTTCATATCTCATCAGACTGTCGTTGTGGAAGACATGACACCAATAGCTAATGATAAAAGCTAGGAAAGGGCATCCTAGAGAGGTAGGCAGCCTTTTTAAACAAACAGTAAAAGAGCACTGTGACCCGAAACAGTATTCTGGGAATCCCAAAATTGCAGAAAAACACAACCAAGGGAGGAAGCCTTGGCAGGAAGTTGGAGGGCAGTGAAAAGAGAAAGCAAATGCAAGATTACCCAGGCTGTTACATATTAAGGGCATATTTTATTCCCTGTTGCACAGATCTCAACATCGGACTCCAAACTTTACAAACTGTTATGTGGCCATCAGATCTATGAGCACAAACTGTGACCTTTTTGCAGTTCCCTTTCCCTTCCTTCCCAGGGGAGCAAACATACACGTCCAGTTTCACCTGCTGGAGATTCTCCCTTTCACCTCCACACTGAGGATGGGATTATCACTGCCTAATTGCATTGAACTTATTTTGTCTGGGGATGAAGCTGATGGTACGGTGACTGTGAGGAGCTGGCAAAGAAGTCCATGCAAGCCAGCTTTAAAAGCATGGAAATGAAAAGCACGACGCTCCTGCTTTCAAAAAGCCACGTTAAACCTGCCGGAGAAAGCACCCCGCATCCCTTTGTCACAGTCCTATTTCAAAAGTGACAACCCAATAGTCCCGTACATCACTCCGGCAGCTCAGGGGCAGACATCTGGAAGGTGGATTTAAAGCTTTCCGTCTATGGCTCAGTGAGTGAGTGACAGCGCTGCTATGAGGATGATATAGTTATGTCAGATTTAGAGTACAGGGTGTCAGAGTTATGAAATCTTCGAAGGAGACTTGTCATGTCCCCACCTCACTAGCTGCAGATGTGAGTGAGCAGGGATGCTGCAGGAGAGGCAATCTGGCTGAACGACAGCTTTATTTCTAAACGCATCCCTTTCCTCAGTGCCACTTTTATGAAAATAAATCCAACATTGGTGAAACACTCAGAGATAAGTGCCACAGGACAGGTCGGCCTCTTCCTTCTTTTTTATGTTCCCAAGAGAAGACTAAAAGGAAAGTAACTGCTGCCTTATTGCCCTTTGCATAGGGTGTGGTGAGGCACCAGTCTGCACAAAAAAGAAAAAGAAAACAAAATAGTGAATATATTGCTTGTGGAGGGAAAACTTTGCTCCATGCACTGAATGAAGCTGGTATTCTCTGACAAAAGAAAAAAAGAAGCTATGCCATCATGTAGTTAAATACTATCGCAATGCCTACATGCTGGAGGACTCAACCATGACTGCTCTGCCAGCCCCAATTCTGACACTTCCTATCTTCTAGGCACAGGCTGTAATCTCAGCAATGTTCTCTTAAACACTGCTTTTGTATGATTACTTTACACATGCAGTACACAGCACATTCCAAACGAGCTCTTCATTACTAACTACTTGTATTATGTATCAGTGAGCTCAATGACATTGATTTTCTAATAATATAAATTAACTGGCAAAGATAATTTCATCTATCATCAGTAGGGTTTTATTTCTGGCATCGTGTTAAATAGTTAATCTTTCAAAAGATTAAATCAAGAGCCTTTTAAAATTCAAGGCAGAGCTTAAACTGCTATAAAAATCTTCTTAATTAGGATTAAAACAGTTTGTGTGTTGTGCCTTTATATCTAAGTAGTATAATGTTTTGCTTAGCTTTCTTCTTTCAAAGCAGTTAAAAATAACCAAACATGTTAATTCTGTGGCAAAAACTGCACCAGACAGTGTAGTCTGCATCTTGCTTGACCCAATGCTGCCAGGAAAGTGGCTGCTTGGCAGCCTGAAAGTGTATCCCCAAAGTAAAATACACCGTAGATCTTGGATCCCATACAGTACACATATTTTTTCTAACAATTATGTTTAAAATAAACCAATTCTCACGTTTACTGTATATCTTACAAAAGACTGATGTTGCTGCTATCAGAGATATCATAGAATGATAGATTTAATAGATCTCTTGCCTGGGTTACTGACACTGAAGCTACAAACAACCGTAATCTGAACTATGGGATAGCTGTAGATTGCAGCAGCAGTGGCTCTTGGATTTTTGTGTATTGTTAGTCAAGGCACAATGGTAACTCACATGGCCTGTTGGACATAAAACAGATGAGGGAAAAGGTCCTCTGCAACTCAAATTATTCTGCAAAACCCAACGAAGCACGTGCAGCTCCTGCTGCCCTTCCTCTTTGTCTTCTCCATTGGGAAAACAAGCTTCACTCACCTGGGTTTGCCCACAGCTCCTCTCAGCTTCCCATGTCACACGTAGCCCAATCCAAGCCAACCTCAATCCCAAACCTTTGTCAAAAGACTCTCAGAAGTGGTTTGCCCTCTGCTGCTGAGCAGCCTAAAGCAGCACCTGGAGGAGTGGTGGGCTGGGCCCATGCTGGATGAGGAAACCCCTATGGGTCACATTACCAGCCTGCAAATGGACCGCTGGTATTTCCAAGAAGCAATTTTGGGATCTGGCAGAAGGAAAACAAATCACTCCCTGCCACTTTCTGGCCTCAGAGCTGTGAGAGTTGACGCACACAAGGAGCATTCATGTACTCAAGTAAATTGTTCTGCAGAAGTAGCCAGGACAAAGCTTTACAATAAACCACATCCCCATGCTACACTTTACAACTCAGTCATCTAATGGCTTGTTCTGATATATGATAACCCTTTATCAAGCTTGTCAGAAGTTTTATGTATGCCTACACTGGTGAGATATTACTGCCCAGTGAGGAAATGCTTTTAAAGGAACATCCATGAAGAGATTCAATTTTGTGCCACTGTATGGCTGTTTTACTTACCCCTGTCTTTTCGTCGAAGATTTTGATTCCACCAAAGGAGACTGTTAAGAAGATTTTTTGTTTATGCTCTCCTTTCGAACGAGCCGCAGCAACAATTCCCTATTGAAACAAAGAACACTTGGGCTGGTTTCATTATTCTCCTGGTTTTGTTTTCTGACAGGTGCCCACAGCAAAGCACACGTTGACAATTCATCACTTTTCCAAGAATACTTAAGGGCTCTCCAGGAACAGTACCCCTTTACTTTTGGTCTTTTCCCTTTTCTAAAGGCACCACATCCCTTTTATGCTACCCAGAGATCACTGCAAACGTGCTCCCACTTTCAATCCCTATATTAGCTAATCCTCTGTGAAATTTGTTTTCTCAAAAGTTGAATTTCATGTCTAGTGCACTTCTTCCAGCTGTAAGCCATTCCGTTTTCTCTTTTTCTTGTTTTCTTTCTTTCTTTCTTTCTTTTTTTTAAGGCAACAACAACAACAAAACCCACAATGAACAATCAGTGGGGAAAAAATTCCCATGACTTAAGCTCACTTCATGGGTACACACTTACCTGGAGTAAGCAAACTGAGTTTTTTACAGAAGAAGAATCAAACTACACCTCTACTGTAAAAAAAAAA